>JABXJD010000068.1:1185000-1420000 GCA_013375575.1 Percina caprodes
AGTCTCCAACACTAATGACTCCTTTAAATGAAAAGCCAATTGGATAAATTACCAATTCCTGTGGAAATAAAAAGGTGGTACGAGTTCACCACACTCCTGCCTGAATTGTGATTTAGACTTTAGACTAAAATTTCAAGAACTTGAAATGAAGTGGAAAATCTCAACAGATTAGTTTAGTTTTATGGTCATGGTACTGGTCATGAGACCAGCCCTGTATACTGGTTTCTAACTATTGTGTTATTCTAACGGTGTTCTGAATCCTTCCTCCTTTCAATTTACTGGTCCATAATTTTTGTTTCCTACAAAGAACTTTGAAATTGGGTACTAATTTTAGGGAAAGATAGAGACAGCATGCAATTAGTGCACTTCTAATTATCTAATTCCAAATGCTTGTGTAAGATACATAGTCATTTTCATTTTCATTTCATTGCAGCAGGTCAAAAATACAGACAAGAATACATGGACCTCCAATTTCTACCAAATGTTCATGGAAATGAGCCCAGAGCATAATGCATTACTGGTGCAGTTTTCTCTCTCACACACACACACACACACACACACACACACACGATGCTAAGGCCCTACATATACATATGTAGTATGATTTGCACCATTCTGCATCTTACCATGTGATCTTTCTGCGTGGTGTCTGGACTGACCACAGACCATTCGATGTCAAGTTCACCAGTGTCAGAAGGGCTCGGTGTGTAACTGCAGCCCAAAGTCACGCTCTCTCCCTCAGCCTTGTGGATGGTCTGCGGACCAGCTGACGTCACCTGCATCCCTTGCACGTATTTCAATTCTTAAGAAATTGAAATTAATCACAGACACATACAATATTAACTACTATGTAATCCCTTATTGTAATCCTGAATGATACATATTATCGGGACAAGCATGGGTATGGGCTATTGTTGCCTGGGCAACAGCCTGTGAATTAAATGTTCATTTCTCTAGCATAAGCTGTCTCCAAAGGTGTTTCAGAGAATTTGGCAGTACATCCAACCGGCCTCACCACCGCAGACCACACCAGCCCAGGACCTCCACATCCAGCATCTTCAACTCCAAGATTGTCTGAGACCAGCCACCCGGACAGCTGCTGTAACAATCGGTTTGCATAACCAAAGAATTTCTGCACAAACTGTCAGAAAGCGTCTCAAGGAAGCTCATCTGCATGCTCGTCGTCCTCATCGGGGTCTCGACCTGACTGCAGTTCGTCGTCGTAACCGACTGAAGTGGGCAAAGGCTCACATTCGATGGCGTCTGGCACCTCGAAGAAGTGTTCTCTTCACAGATGAATCATGGTTTACACTGTACAGGGCAGATGGCAGACAGCATGTATGGTGTCGTGTGGCTGAGCGGTTTGCTGATGTCAACATTGTGGATCAACACGGTGGCGGTGGGGTTATGGTATGGGCAGATCCCAAGGCCCATTGTTGTGCCATTCATCCACAACCATCACCTCATGTTGCAGCTTGATAATAAACGGCCCCATGTTGCAAAGTTCTTGCATGGCCAGCATACTCACCGGACATGTCACCTATTGAGCAGGTTTGACAACTGCACATTTCACAGATTTTCAGACAGATTTGTGAACAACATTTGAGAAATATAAGCCTTTTGTGTACATATAAAAAGACTTAGCTCTTTGAGCTCAGCTCATGAAAAATGGGGGCAAAAACTAAAATGTTTTGTTCAATGCCGTTCTATGCAATTTCTTTTGTAGATTAGGGTGTACTTGTGTGTGTTGTAGCAGTGTTTTGCCATTGAGAACGAGGTGGCTAACCGCTAACAGCGCTAGCTTCTAGCTAGTAGCGCTGCGCAGTACCTGGTTACTGCGCATGTGCGACTCCCAACAAAGATGGGATGGAAGTATGATGCCTCACTCTGTAGCTAAAACAGAGAGCTAAGCACACAGGGTGACAAGAGGAGCTGCAGCAATGTGCGGTACAACAAAAAATAGATGTTTTTTGAAAATTAAACCATGTAAACCTATTCTGGTTCAATCTCAAAATACAATTATGAACCTGAAAATGAGCATAATATGAGCGCTTTAAGATCTGGAGCTCAGTCTATTAAGAGCCCCACTGTGGAAAAGAAAATGAGCTGAAATCCCTGGAACATTAGGGAGTCAACAGTCATCTGGAGGCATAATCTCACAGCCTGATTGGACAGACACTGAGTGCCATGGTAACACCTATGGAGGTTTACACCACTGAGGCCTATGGCTCAGCAGCGTTCAACAGGGACGAGACATGAGAATCTCAATAAGCATTTATAGAAGGAAGCTTCATTAAATGCCATGTCATGAAACACAGTGGAGTAGATTACGCAGGGCTCAGTCAATGGATCTGTGCTGTATGTGTGTGCATGTATTGTTGTGCCTTGTGTGTATGTATTCTTACCTGTGCTCAAGAGACTTGCAGTGCATGACAAGTAGACAAACAACCAGGGCGGAAAAAAAGCTGATCTCAAGTGACTGCAGCTTTTTCTGAACATAGTGATCCTGTTTGAGATAAAATCATTAGGAGCAGGTGGTTAAAATGACGAGATGATGACACACAGACAGTACAGTGTCTTCACATGTACAGTATAAGATATGAAATGGATTTTAAACCAGCAAACTGTTGAAGTTTCTATAGATACTACCTGAATGCAGATACTACATCCAAACGTCTGGCAATGGAATACAAAGGTATCAAGCAGCAGTGTGCTGCCTGCTGTTCTCACTTTACAGAGAGCTCCTTCTTTACTTCCTCCTCATTACCTTAAAGCCTTCTGATTGGTTGGCTGCTTTACCTGTTTTACAAGAAGTTTCCGTCTCGGTGTCCTCCCCAGGGAAGTCTTGAGCATCAACAACTTCATTTTCCTGTGTTCTATTCACTTTTATGCACCAATTCACAGTGGACATGCCTTTTATTTAGCCTATGTTAAGAACAAATGTATCAAAACTATAATGGAAAGTATGTTGTTACGTGTCACTGGGCATTTTTAAGTGGTTGTATGGAAATCCTGGAGCTTTCTTAGTGGGTAGCCTATACTGCGTTTACCTGCGTATCACGTAGACTACACCACATCCCATCCCATCATTAGATTTTTTTACCCTAACCTAACCTAACCCGTAATCACGTTAACACCCTCCTGTCAATCTCTTGGAAGCGGCCGCTTTGAGGACCACAGAGAGATTGTCTCTGACTGTTTGCATTTTTAGACTGTGTATCATCTCTATGACAACGCCTCGTTGTAGGCTACTACCATTCTAACTTCCGACTTCCAAGGTTTTTGTAGCTGGATATATCTTTTGTTTCGTCTATATATGAATGTGGCTAACGTTAGTGATACAGTTATACTTCTAGTGACGAATCGGCAAGAACACATTTTATTTCTCTGAGTCACGGCTTTGTTCTAACGCCGCTGGGCTCCGCTGGACTTTTCTGTAGGAAGAATTAGCCGTCTTATGTTCGGACCATTACGGTAGGCCTACTTTAAATATGAAACTAAAGCCATCTGCCTCCACCTGCACAAGAACAAGAACACACACAGCTACTATACAGCCCTTTGTTGCATACACAATATACCACACTTTAGCACCTCTTATTTCTCAGATGTCTGTGGTTTTAAATATTAAGGAAGACAAAGAGAGCGCATGAGGTCTCAAGTGACATGAAACCGGTTGTTCAGCCATAAACACGAGCCAGCAAGGTTTGTATACATTCCTACAGAATGTATAAAGAAAGTGCAGCGTTTATCTCTGAGCCAGATCTACAGGGGAACAGCCTTAAATAAATGAAAACGGTGGGGGTGTCCTTGAGTAGACACACGTGCAGATAATGGATTAGGGAGAAAAGGATGAAAAGCTTTATCTGCAGTTGTATAAAAATATCAAACACCTTCATGTGAATTTTCTCTTGTAGTCGCCGCATTTATTTCACAAGCTTTGGGCAATTGTTTTGAAAAGCATCTTTATTCATAGCCACCTGCTGATAAAGTAGAGTTGTCACACACAGAGACAAATCCATCTAAACTCCTTACTGAACCCACACACCCACTCTTTTCAAATTTTGAGCAGTTCAGTTTATTTACACTATTCTGAGTACCTGCTTTTAAAAGGGTATTATTCCATTGTCTAGGAATGGGATGGGCTTGGCTGGAGGAAATTATATGCTAGTGCTTAAAAAAAAGCATTTAACTAGTACTTCTCTTTTTCCTGATTCCTTAAATATTAGAAAAACAACATTTTAACAAACTGTTCAGGGCGTGCCAAGCACAAAACAGCAGGTAGACAAAGTTAGATTAGATTCAACTTTACTGTTGATGCACACAGTAGGCACCAGTACCTGAATCCATCAACATTACTAAATAGTAAATACCCATATACGTTCTCAGCTGGAGGAAGTGGTTTACGATTTTAGTTACTCTTAAACAAAAATAATTCAGCATGGCATAAATCCTAATCCAAACACATTTAATTTCACCCTGTCCTATGTCCTATCAATTAACTTGGTAGAACCAGCTAATTATTAACCGCTTACTGGGTAAGCAAATATAAGTATACAATTATTTAGTTCTAATTTTCAAGAAATTTCAAAGAAGTTGCTTGCTAATTATTACCTACTTACCAGGAAACTGCAGACCTGGGAATAAAGTGTTGGTAATCATACCTGTCAATTCACTTATTATTACTTATCACACTTTCCTGTAAATGTATTAAGGAAATGAATAGCTTTTTATTATCTGCTTGCTGAGAAATAGCAGGGATAACACTAACCATTACATTTGAGGAACTGAAAAATTAGTTGTTACTGTGCTTTTCTGAGGATGCACATACACAACACACAAAACACACACACACACACACGCACACACAATGTTAAGCCAGCTACAACACAGGTACCAGATGACTCTCTCAAAGGGCAACACATGTGCTTTAAGTGACAGCCAAAGCTCCAGAGTGGAAAAGGTGTGGTTGTCTAACCTCACAGATCGGGGTCTGTTGGGGCCAAGGGCATCTAACTGGTGACCAGTTTCAAGGGTCTAAAATCGATAAATAACATAACGTAGGTGTTGCTTTCAAAGTGAGAGAGGGCGGTGTAAAGTGTTGTGGATATGGCATACTCTGTTGACCCATTTGGTGGTGTCCAATATGGAGGGTAGGCTGGTTTTGAGTCGAGCCAACACCTGCTTCTCCAAACTCTTTATGATAGCTAGCAACTTCACAAACTGGTGAACACAGCGGAGCATTTTGCAGCCAGATGTTAACCTGCTGAATGTACAAATAAGCAATTGTTCAAGGTACTTTACCAACTTGGATTAAAACCCGGAGCGCAAACCCGAGCCCGTGTAAAATGATAGAAATTAAGACCGAACCCATCGGGTCCCGTCAGGTTTGGGCAAAGATCTTCAGCTCTAATTTAATCAGGAGAGCAGGTTGGCAGATATGCAAACTAGTCTCTCCTGATTGAATGATGTTATCATACAGCATGATAAAATGCAAAATTATTTTGATTGATTTAGGAGAGAGCATCGATTAAAAGTTGGGTCTTCCTGAAAGAATTTACGCTGAGCTACATTTTAATCAGGAGAGACAGTTTGCAGATATGCTCCGGAACGGTCAAGAGGACACAGTTACACCCTCCACTCAAACTTATCTCAAACCTATGTAACGATTTAACTTTTTTTTTTTTTTGCTATTTATCATTTTAAAAAATATATTTAACGCACCTATATGTGCAACATGTTTTTGTCCTAGTAGGTGGACACAGTACATGCATACTGTATACACCAACATGCCAAGTTTGGAATCTCTGGGTTTAATGTTTTCTCGAGCTATAAAACAGATTTAGTGGAGAAAATAAATAAAGACAAGAAAAAAGACAAAGCAAAATTGCTCTGAAATAATTAATACACGAGTCCTAGAATGAACATGAGTCTAACTTCTTACACCTTTTTTTAAAG
This sequence comes from Percina caprodes, assembly GCA_013375575.1. NCBI lineage: Eukaryota > Metazoa > Chordata > Actinopteri > Perciformes > Percidae > Percina > Percina caprodes. Next base: position 1,190,956 of record JABXJD010000068.1, read on the forward strand.
AAATGAATCAGTTATTTGGACATTGAGCTATATGTCCTTGACATGTTGTAAGCAAGTGAGAGAAAATGAACCAAAAGACACTTGAGGTGGTAATTATTGAATGATATATTTGTTGCAGTTCTGGGGTATTTAACACACACACACACACACACACACACACACACACACACACACACACACACACACACACACACACACACTCACCCCCACCCACACTCACCCACCCACTCACACCTTAGCGTAAAGTCCAAGTGAATGCTGCTTTACAACCCCCATATATCAGGCCCTACATATACATTTGTGGTATGATTTGCACGATTCTCATTTTGCATCTTACCATCTGATCTTTCTGTGTGGTGTCTGGACTGACCATGGACCATTCACCTTCACCACCATGTTTCACTGCTGTAACATTAAGTAGATTTAGTAAATTCTGGATTTATTTTTACTGTTCTTTTTGGGGTAGTAAAATTGTCTATTAATTAATTTACTATTGGATTAAGGTTTTCTTCCAGGTTTCATTCTAAATACGTTCTCCAAGCCAAGACACCCATTTATTTTGTATTTGTACAGTACTGTCTTGTGCCGTACTGGCAACAGCTTGATATCGTTTTGCTAGTAATGTACTATTAATCACTGCAATCTGTGTATCAAATTTAAATTGGCATGGTTCAGTATGCCTCAGTTGGAGGTTTTCAATATAATAAAATGTCTTAAATGTAAATACTGAAATAAATTCAAACAGTTTTTGGCAGATCTTACTTCCTTTAGACTTGTCTTGGAGCTAAAGTTTTTAAAAAGACAGTGGATAGCAAGGTCCAGGATAGCATCAGTTTGGATCGACTCACAGTAATGCCATTCAAACCTGTCACTGCATTGTAATATAAAATATTAACCCTGTCTAAGAATAACCACTCATACTAGTACTACAAACATATTGGCTGCAAATGAACAAGACTTAGCATCTGACAAGGCCTATACTGTCAAAAAAATCAAAAGCCTTCTCTTTGCTTGTACTGCTGGAATTTAATCTGCTGATTCTCTGCCAAGTAGGTCAAAAGCTCCGTTGTTCGCAGTTCCAAAGAGCACTATTATGAAAGCAGCCAACTCTTTGCAAGATAACCTAATTGATACGGAGAAGAGAAGGGAAAACAAGTTGAGATTTCTGTTTCTGACTTCACGGTTTGAAAGCAAGCTGGCACAACAATGACTGCAGAAATTTGGGACGTTATTATTGTTGGTGCTGGACTATCTGGACTGAGTGCAGCTTATCAACTCAGAAAAAGGAATGCCAAGTTGAAAATACTGATACTGGAAGGAAAAGGTTCGTAAAAATGAAAGCAATTGGTACACTGAAATGTGAGTTATTTTATACCGACATTGGTTATTAAATTGTTGAAAAGAGGTATTGCTCTAACTAAATTATGCTAAATCATCAGATCGGGTGGGAGGTCGCACGGTGTCTACTGAAATACCAGCAGCCAGTGGTGTTGATTGCTGGGACTTGGGAGGACAGTGGGTAGGAAGGTAAGCTTGATCAAAAACTACTGGAACAACAAAGAGGAGAAACCAAGACATGTCACGCTAACGTAACCTTTTGAGATTCACTCCAGTTCGAGAGATCAAGCTTCTAGTAAACAATTGAAAGTCAGTCAGACATTTCACCTTTTTCATTATGTAGCAAACAGTGCAGAAGAACTACAAGAAATCAATAGGGCAGAACATTTTGACCTCGGACAAGCATGCTTCATCCACATAATTGTAGCAATTGTACTTCTTGACGGGCGGCACGGTGGTGCCATGGTTAGCATTATCACCTGGCAACGGCCGAAAAGATTTCTAAAGAGTCATAGATAGATTGAAGGATATATGGACTAAGAGAGGGTTTATACCCATTATTGTGAAAAGCATTGAATGGGGATGTGTATTGACGTGCATAGAATGTGGATTTACTGTAGTCCCAAGGCCTCTGATTGCAATGTATGCCACAGTACCGCTATTACATTACAAACTAATAGTGGAACTTTTTTATTTGATGTGTTTGTATGTAATTTTTATGGATATGAGCATATGCACTGTATGCAATACTTTTCCCCATTTTGTTGGATGTACATAATGACGTGAAATAATAATAATAATAATAATTATAATAATAATAATAATAATAATAATAATACGTTTTTCCTGTGGACACCAGCCATGGCGATCCAAAGCAATAAGCAAATAATCACTGCAGAGTATGTCAGGCATGTAGAATGTAATATGGAATTTTTGTTTCTTTTCAGAACTTAATAAGTGTTCAACACTGATAAGTTCTCACTTCTCATGCTCACTTCTCTTTCAAAGTTCTTGTCTGTATCACCCCTTGTTATGTGCATTGTCTCCTTGGTACTCCAACCTTCCAATCAGAGGCCTGTACTACAAATCAGCATCAACATGCCCTGGATTTCTTTCAGTTACCCGGCTTTACTTACCCTAACAACCGTGGTCCTGCGTAACCTGTATCAAGATGGTGGTTAACAACTAGTTCAGTCAACCCAGTCCCAATCCACATTCACATAAAACCAATCGCAATCATCTACCAGAGCCTCATATTTTTCATAAGAGCAAACTATAATTCTACACAAATATGAAAAAAGGTCACATTTCTCATAGGATTTGGAGGAATGGTTGCTCAACAACTCCTGTTTGAGAAAGGAGGTTTATGAGAAATTTCAGTCATGATTCAGACCACGTCATGGCACAGACTGTTCTGACCAAAGTAAAAAGCGCTCACATATTTGAGTAGGAGCTGTCTAGGAAGTCTGCTACAACCTGCAGTGAACATGAGAAGTGCACTGATCAAGAGCCCTTTGATGACAGTTTAATTGAAAGAGGAGAGAGCATCTCTCAGCTGCTTTATGTCTTTATTTTGGCAGATATTCAACCTGTTGCGGGACTCACTCAAGCAATGTTGCAGCTCACTTTTCTAAACTCAGAATAAATGCATTTCTTTTTAATTTCAGCTAAAGTGTTACAACATTACTACATCCTGAATCCCTGTTCATCATTACGATGGCTCATTTTCACTTTCAGCACCCAAACACACATCTTGGAGCTCATAAAGGAGCTGGGCTTAGAGACCTTCCCACAATTCAATGCTGGCAAGAAGGTGCACCACATGGGAGGGCCAGGCGCCAAAGTTCGCACCTACAGAACCAGTATCCCTGCTCTATCCCCAGTAGTGCTAATGGACCTCACCCAGATTCTGTGGAAGGTGAGACAGCAGACTTACACAGCAATATCCTGTACTTCCGACTATGTTCTAAATAACCCCAACTCCCAGTGGTCAAATATGATACAAAGCTTTGGAGCGGTTTCATTAATTTTCTGCTGCATGTGTACCAAGAACAACATGATACACAGCATATATCAGCAGATATATACAGTATGTCTTTACAGGCCAGTTTTACAACAAAATATTTTTAGAATCTGCTTTGTTGTCCAATATCCTTACCATGCTGGGATCAATAAAAACTTACAAATGGATGTGGTAATGATATTTTACATTAATGCAGTGTGCTGCTGAATTGTGACAAGAGTATATTTATTACCCATCAAAGTGTATCTGCCCAGGAGAAGTGCTTAGAGTAGCAATGGGAAGTAGAAATTCAAGGGGATTGCCCTGTCAGAGTCATGTTTGGCAGCCTCTAAACAATCTTTTGTTTTTATCTGTATCAATGGGATGCTTTTGTATCACCGTGGTAAAGCATCATGTGTGGGTGTGTTGTGGTGACTGTGCTTTTCTCTCAGATTAGCAGATTGTGTGCCACAGTGTGCGTTGAGGATCCTTCGAGGACTCCAAATGCGGTTGAACTGGACAGCATGACTCTGCACTCGTACATTGAGCAACATGCTTGGACTTCAGGTCAGAAATGTAAAACAAAGGAAGATAAATATTAATGGAGGTCCAAAGTTTGGCTCTGATCCATAACAGGCATGCCTACAAGCTCATAATGCAGCAGGTGAAGTGTTGGTCACCATCTTAGCTTATTAGCATGCTAACATTTGCGAAAATATTTCCTTGTGGATCAATGTGGTTTTGCCATTGTTGGCGCAAAGCTAACGGAGTTTGTTGTCAGTGCATTAACTTTCTAAGTATAGATTGTCACTCATGCCTAGATTTTTATGTCAAACCAAATACATTCCAGCATCAGATTTATTGACTGCAGACAACAAAAACATATACATTTGATGATATAATTACAGAATGATCATCCTATCAGCTGTCTGTTAACTAGACCCTGTCCTTGGTTCATTGATTGATCAACGGTACAATGGTAGACTTTCATGGCAGGATAAAGTGAGTTTTTTTAGACAATGCACTGTATAGTGGTTAGCTATGGTAATGGTATAAAACTAGTAAGGACATTATCATTGTACAGGAATTAAAATAGAATTACTGTATGTGTGAAAGAAAGAGCTACAGTATATATGCATTCATTCCAGAATTAAAGAGGAGATGGGACTGTGTAGCAGGCCTGTCTTTGGCATGGAGCCATCCCAGATGTCCTTCCTATTCTTCCTCATGTATGCTGCAGCAGCTGGAGGGGTACTGCAACTGCTGGAGAGTGCTCCAGGTTCAGCTCAAGAGCTCAAGATAAAGGTACACAGCTCATCTCCTTACCCAGACTGCATATTGCTGACTTAAGTGCTTACGTTTTTTCAAAACCAGAGACCTCATTGGATGTTTTCTCAAAACTAAGACTTAGCAACCTCAACACAGTCTGCACATCTCGTTCAAGCCCTGTCCCAGCAAACATTGCTTTTTTTGTCCTAGACGCTTCATCGATTGGAGAGTTTAAACACATTTTTTTCTATTTTCTATGAGTTCCCTCAGCACAAAAGTGATGGTTTCATACCTTTCTATTTGAGTTATAGCTTCTGACCCTTCTGTCTTCTTAGCGTGGTGGAGTAAAGGAGCTGAAAAAATATGAAAAATATCCAATCCAAACCTATGTATTTGCACATTTCCTCTTTTTTTCATCTGCTGCTGTTTTCTTGTTATGGCATTTCAGCTATATATCCTGAAGGAGTTAACGTGTAGCAACGTGAACATGGCAACACCACAGCAATTAAATGTGCAGAATCTTATCTGGTACAACTCACCTCTGCAATTATGTTTTATTTTGTTCTTCCTTAAACAAATTTTGAATATATTTCTATCTGAAATTTTAGATTAAAGTCAGTACTCTATGTATTTCTCTTTCATGCTATACACTCTGACTTTGATTCAGCTTTTATTTTGTTTCCACGATTTTTACATATGGTTTCTCACATTAACTGTGATCAAAAAGCCAAACTGGTATCATTGTAAAGTACAGTATTTTCTACCATTGGAAATGCATTTAAATCCTTGGAAAATATAATACAATTATCTGCACAGCTGGCTAGACAGATCCAGGGTTTTGTGGTTTTATGAGTTGGGTAAAGAAACCTATTAACTTCAAGCACTCTGCCCATCCAGGGTACCAATTGATTTGAAGTGTAGTATCTGTCTCTCCACAGGGAGGCACCCAACAGCTTTCTCAGTGTCTGGCAGACCGTGTCGGGTGGAAGAATGTCCGGCTGGGTTCTGCTGTGACGGCCATATGGCAGGTAGAGTACAGTAACAGCTCACTCAGGGATTGATGAGGTGCGACACAGAGATAACAACTTCCTCAGTAGGGAAACGGGCCGTCTCCTGTGAAGGCACTGTCTGTTCTGCCTGACTGTCTTCCTTATCCACAGCTGAGAAACCGAGAAGGCTCCATGCATCCCTTATGTGTAGAGCTCTACCTCAATAAATTGTTTATTTCTAAGTATTTTAGTTTTTGGACATTTGGTGGGACAAAATAAGCGTGTTGAAGTTGTCACCCCGGGCTCTGGGGAATTGTGAGGAATATATTTTCAAACTTCATACTTTTACAGTTTAACTGTCAATCAACTAGTTGACTGGTGAACTAGTGAATGAACAGAAAGAACAGTCAAGTATCTTAATAATTGATCACTTAATTGTTTTTAAAAAAACATTTTAATGATTTAAGCGCACTGCGTGAAGCGCATTGGCGCAGGTGCATATAGGGCGTGTCCAAATCCACTTTTGCTAGTTTGACACCGGAAAAAAGGGTCCATGCGCCAGGCGCATGGTTCAAAAAGGTTGTACTTAGTCTCTATATTAATCATAGGTGTGTTTGGGCATAACATGCAATAAACCAATCAGTGTCATCTCCTATTTAAATGCCAGGCGCATTTGTACCTTGGTGCTTTGCTATTATGATGGTGGATTTGCACCACCATGTCATATTTTTATTTGTAATCTTTGCTGCTGTGCTTCCCTGTGTGTGTGTGTGTGTGTGTGTGTAACAAGCATAGTGTGCGGGCGCTGTGCACGAGCCTAGGAGCAATTTACTAATTTGCTGTTAAAATAACAATGAAATTCTGCGTTATTGACCTTAGACCAGTTTTTCTGCTGCTTCCAGATGAGTATAAGCCACGAATTCACCGGAACACACCTCCCTGTAAGACCAGCACGCCCATGGGTGCAGGTGCATTTGCTATTTAAATGATGTAGGCGCTGGACGGGATTGGTGATGACTGCATTGGTCTTAAACTAGAAAATACACTTGTGTCTAGCTTTGCGGCGCTGTGAAGGGGGCAAGATATGGCCCTTGGACTGGAAAAACACACCATTTCAAGAGGGCACCTTATGTTGAAATTAAGATGGGTATTTTTCATGTTTTATAGACCAAACTTTTAAACAGTAAAGAAAATAATTGGTAGAGTAATTAATAATAAAAACAATTGTTTGTTGCTAGTGTTAATTTTGTCACCTATTTCTAATTTAGTTTTAGTCTTAGTCTTGTGCCAAATGTCCTTGTTAGTTTTAGTCATATTTAGTCATTCACATATGTTTTTTTTGTTAGTCAAGTTTTAGTCGACTAAAAGTCATTTTAGTCTAGTTTTAGTCAAAAGAGAACTCAGGTATCTTAGTCATGTTGTAGTCAAAACATTTTAGTCTTTTTTAAAATAAATTATTTCTGAGATTATTCCTGATAACCATTTCAGTCAAATAGTGTTTCATACATCTCAAATAGTGGTTAAACGTCGTAATTACCTGACAAAATACACTTGTTGATTTTTTTTAGAATTTTGTTGAATGCAGCTTTGTTAAACGCATCTGGTTTTATGTTGAGTCTCTTCCTTCATTGCGTATACAATAGTACACAGACACATGTTAGATAAGAGCCAGGGCTCCTGGGCTCTACAGCACCTTGTTACACAGACACATGTTAGATAAGCGCCAGGGCTCCTGGGCTCTACAGCACCTTGTTACACAGACACATGTTAGATAAGCGCCAGGGCTCCTGGGCTCTACAGCACCTTGTTACATAGACACATGTTCGATAAGCGCCAGGGCTCCTGGGTTCTACAGCACCTTGTTACACAGACACATGTTAGATAAGAGCCAGGGCTCCTGGGTTCTACAGCTTGTTGTTTTATTGCCAGCATACATTTCTCCAGCCGCTCTGCAAGCTGTTTAAGAGCAGCTTCGCCAGAACTCCTTTCCTTCCCCGGGGCCGAGGCACATCGCTACGTACTGTAGCGGCTTCTCTAGCAGGCTGAACCGGGCTCCCCCACCCGGGCCGCATTGCTACCTGGATGTGTGACTGCTAGATGAAAAAAGGGGACACGCCAAATCTCTAGATGAGCCACTGCTGATCCGGACCTGATTGAACCGCGCTTATGTTAATGGGGAAAAAATTGCTGGGAACCAAAAGCGATTGGCCTGTTTGGAACAGGCACACGCTCCAAACGGGCACTGCACTAGTTCTATCTCATGATGAAAAAGTAGAGAGGACTGTATACAAAAATCAAGAGAGATTTTATCTTAGTTTTTATTTTATGCAAAACATTTTAGTCTCGTCTTTTTTCTCCATCAATAATGCATGTTGATTTAGTCTTAGTCAGCATTTTTGGACATTGGTGCAGTCTTGTCATGGGAAAAAGTCGTTGACGAACATATTTAGTCTCGTCTGATGAAATTAACACTATTAGTTGCAGCCCTACATTATGAAAAAAAAAATGAAAAGCAAATCAAATAAATTATTATTTAAAAGTGAAGTCATTTTTGCTATACTCCCAAGTACATTGCAGTAATATTAAAACTAGGAAGGAGAAAGGGAAGAAAAAGAAGAGTATGATGTGCAGGGTCACAGGAGGCAAGCCTGTCCCAGAATGCATAGAGTGACAGGCTGGGCACAACCTTGACATTTTGCCAGTCTATCACAGGGCTAACACATGTTGACAGACAAGCACTCTCACATTCACAGTTTCAGGCAATTTAGAGTTTCCAGTTCGCCTTAGCTGAACCAAAGCACCCAAAAGGAAACCCACACAGGCACAGGGAGCTCATGCAAACTTCACACAGCCGGCCCGGTGGGCTTCACACCCAGGTCCTTCGGTCAGCAAGGATGTACTGGCCTAATGCACATTCAAATCAGCTGGGAAACCTTTTAATTTTGAAAAAGTCAACTGTCTCTGCTCCAAAGGACAGAGGAACGTTACACTAGTGCTGGACTCTATGAACTCCAAACTACAGAGGGGAGTCACTGTTTTAATGCCTTGTGAATAAAGATCTTTTTTTTTTTTAAACAGTCCTAAAGTAACTAGGGATCCGGTCAGGAGAGCTAAAAATACAATAAATTTAATTTCTAATTTTCAGCATCCAAAAATATCTAGCTGTCTTACAGTCTCAGAGGATAGGAGCTTTTGTATGTTACACAGTGATGTTTTGTGGTGGGTGAGTTGTAATTATCACCAGCGGCTTAAATTTAGTGCATGTGAGACCAAGGGAGCTGGCAAACCAGACTGCAGTGATTTAGAAAGCCAGTAATATACAGTAGAACAACACTAATGTAATTTAAGCACCTTTTAAAGTTTATTTTACCAAATTATTTACATTGATTACTACAGTATCCCCTTTCGGTTATAGTACATTGTCAGAATTGACATCCATGAAAATACAAAACACAATCTAATAGATTCAATTTTAAAACTAGGCTTCATGTATAAATATCTCCTAAGAAGCTGGATTTCCTTTACTGTTTAATACATGATTAATACACACAACAGCGTGTCTGGATATGTACTGTATGGTATGTAATGATGCTTGTCATGAACCAATACATCAAAGACTCAAGGTTAATCCATTAACATATTACCACACATTTGCATTAATTGTATTAAGAATTGCAGAATTTAGCTCCAAAGAGATAATCATTTAGCCAATATAATTTCAAATAGGCACAGTTTCATACTTATGAAAATAAGGGGATAGCTAATGGAAAGATGTAAAGAAATTAATTTAAATACAGTTTGTGCATACCATATTTGAAATAAATTCTGTCCAAAATCAGTCAGCCAATCACACTTACAAATAACACCACCAGAGAAGATGTCCTTGCTTATTAAATAATGCTGTATTTCCTTGAATGTGTTTCAACAGGATGCTGAGTGGGCCAAGGTCACAACCACCACCAACACCTTCTTGTGCCGAGCTGTGATTGTCACCAGCCCCCCTCACTTGGCAGGTCAGTGTGCGTCTTCCACCTCTGTCGACTCGCTAAATGAAATTCTCACTGATGCAGAAGGCAAATAACCTCCTCACTCACTACGTCAGTCAAATGTGGCAAACTGTGCATCCATGCAGATTCATCTTTGATTTTCCTAAATCTTGTTGGCTCTGGGGTGTGGCAGTCACTTCGGTTGAAGTAAATTCTGTCTGAGGTCGGGTCTGGGCTGAGGAATTGCCAGGATTGGATTTTGAACCAGAGCAAGAGTTAGGGCCAAAACTTTAACTGGAGGCTAATGTGACATTTGTTATGGTTGGCTGTGGGAAGCTGAAAATGACAAATACGTCATTACCGACCTCTCTGCAATCGAGCTACCGAGGAGCGAAAAATATGGACCCCTGCAGTAAGTGTTGCTTTTCTCAAGAAGCAGAACGTTTGAGCTGAATAACGTAGCATTTAAAGCATAGATCGTTAAAAATCAAACTTCAAAGTAGGGCTGCTCGATTATGGAAAATATCATAATCAAAATTATTTTAGTCAATGTTGAAATCACAAAATTATTTAACAAGACAGTGAAAACACCTTGAGCTGTGAAATTTCCCTTAAAATGTCCCATGACATGGTGCTTTTTGGATGCTTTTATATAGACCTTAGTGGTCCCCTAATTCCATATCTGAAGTCTCTTTCCCAAAATTCAGCCTTTGTGCAGAATTACAGCCACTAGGGCCAGTCCCACAATGAGCTTTTCTTAGTATGTGCTTAGTATGAGCATTTGAGGAGGAGGAGAGTAGGAGGCAAGGTGGAGGGTGGGGGTGTGACCTTGACCAACTGCCACTTTGCTCACTTTAAAGCCATAATGTCTCTCTCTCTCTCTCTCTCATGGGTGGGCCAAATTCTCTGGGCCGACAGAGCATAGAAAGGGGAGGTAACCTTGCCCCTTATGACCTCATAAGGGACAAGAATCCAGATCGGCCCATCTGAGCTTTCATTTTCTCATAGGCAGAGCAGGATACCCAGGGCTCGGTTTACACCTATCACCATTTCTAGCCACTGGGGGACCATAGGCAGGCTGGGGGAACTCATATTAATGTTAAAAAACTCAAAGTGACATTTTCATGCCATGGGACCTTTAATCCTTTTCCCATAAAAAAACGTAACACTCTCGATAAGTCTGTTTTTGTGATCTTTGGAAACAAAATCGTAATCACGATTAAAATTTAGATTAATTGCACAGCCCTACTTCAAAGACTTATTTATTTAACAGCATACATTACTGGAAATATAATGTGTTTACTTTGTTGTGTGGCCAGCAATGCTCATTTGACATCGTATTGTGCCAGTGAGTTATAGAAAAACATATCCAGCCCTCGAATAGAATCCACTTTTTTTCTGGTCAGAAAATAGAAATCCTTCATTCCAACTTACTATCAACTGCAGGGTAAATTAGTGGGTGGCTGTTTGGCTGGTGCTTGTCACGTGTGGGACACATACAGTACCAAGACGTGCTAGTTCTTGCCAGATTGAAGAGGCCGAAGCTGAATCTGAAGCTGGGGGCTTACATTGGATCTGTGCCTGTTTGTACTAAGCTGGCAACAGATCTGTCACTCAAAGCCTCATACTCAGAGCCATGGACCATGGCCAGGATCCTTAATGAGACAAGTTTGGGAGCAGTGTTGAATGGATTGCTCTGGCTTGGATGCCACAGTGCCACGCTTTGGCCTTAAGTCACTGTGGGGAGATTGACAGGGACTTTCAAAAGCCAAAGTCAGGCCAGTGATTGAGACAACACCTCTCCCAACAAGAGTCAGGGATAAACGAAAGGAAGGCTGGCTGCTGGAAGTCATCTGTGTGACATGTTTAATTTAAATTTTCCGGAAGTGGGTGAAAGGGAGCAGCTTTTGAGTTAGAGGGAGGTGGGGGAGAGGGCTTGAATTTTGATAGTGACTCCTGATGATTCCTCCCTTGGACAGCTGAAGCATTGTTTTCCATAACCTGTTTTGTTTCTTCTTTAACGGATGTTTGTTTCTGAGATTCCTGATTCCTTCTCAAGACAATTTCTTTTTGAATTAATGAATGGGTAGATGGATTAATTAACAAAGAGATTAATATTCTCTGGGGTCCAAGCACTGCATTGACACACACACACAAAAGCAAATGCTGGATATGAGCAGTGCGTTTCCCAATATATCACATCTATCCTGTTCCTGGCTTCTGGATTTATCTACCCATTCATCCATCCATCTTTTATAATGAGTTCCGTCAGTTTTTTTTCCCCTCTTTTTTTTTGTTACCACTTCTCTCACTCACCTCAATGATTTATGAACTGTTTGGTTTCACTGCATATGAGATCGCTATGCATAAAAAAGAATGAGCTTGGAAATGGGAATTTTGGCCATATGCTGAATTTTGAAGATGTGGTTGAAGTATGTGCATATATCAGTTAGTAAAGAGGCCACTGTGTATATTCATTTTGAAACAGCATAGTAAAAACAACCTAATTATGTTTGCAGAACATCCAGTTGGAGTATAATGCAATTAGGCGTACTGTCTAACATTCAGCAATATTTACAGAGACAGCTCTGCAGTTACTAAATTAACATTTTGTTTCAATGTGTTTTTTCTGTCTCTCTGCATCAAGTAGAAAGTTCCTGGCAGAGCATGCTAACTGTCTGGCTGTGTGTGTGTGTGTGTGTGCATATGTGTCTATGTGGCCCTTTGCAAGTATATTTTATTGGTAAGTGGATAAAGCTAAAGGTCTTGCAAAAGTCGTACCTAACTAAAGGGGGATTTCATCTGATTGCAAGGGAACCTGACAGGCAGATCGCCAACGCTATAACTGATGTTGCCATTTATCTTCTCATGGAGGAGGAGCTGCTCTAATGACACCAGGCTTGGGCAGTGGCGAGGAAACTATTACATCTGCCACTCACGGTTTAGTGCAGAGGTTTGTTTACAATAGTAGAAAACAGGTAAGCAGTGCATTCACATGGATTTTCTGAGTGACACTGTGAGCCAGGATTCTAGGCCAGCATCTGCTGTGCTGTGAATGAAGCTAACCGATCCTCATTTAGGGAATAAACATGAAGTGGGAGCTGAAGTGATTGTGAAGATAACTAACGCAATGGGATTTTTATCTTGCTGAACTTAAACTCTGTGGAAATGAATTGAGCTATCTCTGTGTATTATGTGTGTGTTGATGAGCAGACAAATATAGTAAATGTGCCTTTGCAATGTTTTGTTCAGCAATGGAAAATATTAAAATCTTAAAAAAGGACATACCATGTATGTACTGTACACCATTTGTCAAGCCTGACAATAATGGCATGAGGTCAATACGGATGTTGATATTTGAGAGTTTTCTAAGAAATTGATAAAGATGTATTGTCAGCTTATTGTTTTTTTTTTTTTATGTCAACACATAACATTAACAAAAAATGTTGTCTAGGATGCTTTAAAAAAAGACTTGTGGCCAAAATATGTAGGCTACTCCGTGAATATCACCTGTCAGTACTATCTGGTGACCAGACTTTGAGAATTTAGGAACAATGTCACCGTCACAAAATAATTTCTAAATAAAACCACCGGTATTATTACAAAAAGTGTGTCTAAACGGCAAAAATTAATAATAACAAAATAAGCCCTTATAATGAATGAATAACAGCAATTAATCTGCTTCCAAGTCCAATTTGACTCTTTGGCAGCATAATAGTGTGCATGTCAGATTCCATCACTTTTAGTAAGAAGCAGATTTTTGCAGGGCCAAAATGAAATGCATCTTTTGTTTGTGGTCCACCAGCTATATTTAATTGGCCATTTATTAATAAAAGATTTAAAGCCATCCAATATTAAACCTCAGTTAAATTAATTCTAAAACTAATGAGGGGAATTTAGCCAAAAGGGTCACCCTCCTCGAGTCTATTTTCGTTCAGACCAACAGGAGAAATTATTAAGTAATGCCGGAACTGCAGTGTGGGGAGAGATGGGGGAGGGTGTCTGCTGCTCCTACTGAGCCCTTCAATTTCAATAAGTGTCAAGGGGCTACGTACGTAATTCAATAAAAGATATGTGATGTAACGTGCCCATAGATCCAGGAATCCATCTTAACATTTGGATTAAGTGGTTAGTGAATTGTGCCGCCGATTTCTGATGGCCCAACAGATTTATGACCATAAAGGCCATTTCTTTTTTTCCCTCTTTTTCTTTGGTACTCATCTGTCATTTTTGCCTCATCCTTTTGAAGTGATCTTCTATATGGATACCTGTCCACAGTTATGGTATAAGAGGTTCTTGCATCTTTTTGTTTGATTTAAACGATGACATTAAAGTCTAATGTGAAGGCTTTTTCTCTTTTCACATGACCGCATACCTAGCAAGAGGCTGTGCGTGTAATTACTTCTTCTCCTCCACACAACAGGCTGTTACATCATATGCTGTGAACTGCTCTATTGGGTTTTTTTTTTAGGATGAAAGAGAAGATCCAATTTCACAGCATATGCAGGCACAGCAATGAACTAAACTTCCGCTCTAGCTAGCTTTAGCTTTTTTCATACCTTTTAAAGTTTCTTTGCACTGCTCTTTATAAGTTGCTATTCGGAAGCTGCATCTTTGAATCATTGTCCCTTTGATGTTATGTCTTGATTTGAGTGGTTACTTTTCTCATCCTTCTGACAGTCAAATGGCACTGAAAGTGCCTGTGCGCTATGGTGAACGTTCAGAGTGAGAAAGTAATGGACATTTTAAAGCCAAAGGCTGCCACAGATGTAACTCACAGGTCAGTGACAAAGGAAATTGAGAAAGCAAGGTCAACATTGTCCAGGAGCGCAGTCACACAATAGAGTGAGAGAGAATTTAAATACCACAGTATTCTGAAAGGGGAAAGGAAAAAAGAGATTAGGAGAGACAAAAAGACGTTAAAAAGACTGAAAAGAAACCACTCTGGGGGATCCATGTTCTTAGTCAAGAGTTTTAAGGGTCAGGAAACCGGCAATTGTGCAGATTGCTCCGAAGCCATAAGACACCCTTGAACTTGCGGCTGTTTTCCAAAGATGACAGAATGCAAAAAGCAGTCTGATGAACTGTCAAATGGCACAGTCCTTAAGAGGGAACTTTGTACTCCTCCATGTCTGAGTCCAGGATAAACCCTTTCATTTTTTGACTTGTACATATCATCCCCTCTGTGCAAATTATACAGCAGAAATTCTTTGACTCAAATAATTCAGGATACTGATTGCCATCATAGAGATTGTTCATATCATTCTAAAAAATAAAGCTGGCTATGGAAATACATAAATTAATGATTAGTTTGTAACTGAGTCAAAGGTTGTGTAGTTCTGCATATTTAAAGGTCCAAATGGTTGGACCATGTAAATAATAAATGCTGTACGTAAAGATAAATAATTGAGAAGTTGCTGCAGCATTAGTCTGCATATCAAAAGACCTGTCAATCAGAATTATGGTAGTGGGGGATTCTATTCTTTACATTTTGATAGATTAAGGCAAATATACAAAAAGTTGTCAAACTCTTTAGAAATAACCATGCCATGCTAAGTGGTCCTGTGAGGACCAGTGAGCTGTTGAACGTTGGCATGCTCCAGAGGAAAATGCTAACAGGCTGATGTTGAATATGTATAATATTCACCATGCTAACATTTGCTCGTTATCAAGTACAGATGAGGATGATGGGAATGTTAGTAGTTTTGCATGTATTTGGTAAAGTACCATTGATTTGCCTATATAAAGTATAAAGAATTGGACAAAATCTAATTTTGAGCCAATGGTGGCATTGGAGGAAAAGTAAAGTACATTAAAAGATTAATATAAATCTGTCCAACAGTTTGTTGAGACATTTCAAATAAATGTCCATGTCATGGTCAAGGGATTAAGGTTTTTCCATTTGACCCCGAGGACAACAGGAGGGTTAAACCACGTTAAGCGTTTTCACGTTAAGCGTCCCGACAGGCCATGTTGTGAACAGAGGAGCGTGTAACCAGCGGAACGGCTGTGCCTGCCCTGGATTTGTTGGCATCTGTTGCTCAAGAATTATATCTTATGAACTTTAATTTTTTTAAACTAAATTGTGTTTGAGGTTTAAAAAAAAAAAAAAGTGGTGGGTACAACATGACTCATGACAAAATCTGATAGGTACACGTACCCACCGTCAGCACCGAAATGGACGGCTATGCATCAGACGCTGGTCTCCTAACTGTCCCCATGATCGGTAGTGAGTCTGGAGAAGGTGCATTCAGTCATTATGGGCCCACTCTCTGGGACAAACTGCCTCATGATATTAGATGTACCACAACTGTGTTGTCTTTTAAAAGAAAGCTTAAGACCTGCCTGTTCTCTCAGGCCTATATCTAGCTTGCCTCTATATCTCAGTCTGTCTCTTTCGCTCAATCCATTCCTCTCTCTCACTCTCTTTGGGTATGTGTGGGTGGGTATATTTATGTTGGTGGGTGGGCAGGGGATGACACATTTTTACAGATATACTTAAATATGATCTATTTTACTTTGTGATAAAAAATGTGTTGTGTGAAGCACATTGATATGCATACATACATGTACTATATAGATAGATAGCCTTTATTATTAGACTCACGGTCCATAAAATATATGGATGGTTATATAAATAAGCTGTCTTGACTTTTGGAGAAGTTTGCAATTTTCTTTAATTACGGGCGTCAGACAAAGTTCTTTTTTTGAATGTTTGTGTGTGCAGATTGAAGGTATGCCAACAAGTTGAGGACATTTAGTCATTTTTTAAGCGCCTCTTTCTGTCTATTGACAGAAAGGAAATCCTCAGTATTTAACCTGTGGTGCCTTCAAAAGTAAAGTAAGAGCCGTTGACAAGTCTGGAAAATGCTGGATGACAGAAAGAATGCATGACATTCTTATTTTGTCACTGATGTCTGTTTCCAATCAGTACCCTGTCCCTATTCATCAGCTAACCACGTTTGGGGCACACTGTATCAGATTGGTGTGCTTAATCTTATTTACATTTATATGATCTGCCATCCTGTTGAACCTGTTTATTCACATCATCTTGATTTAACTGTGATGTTGAGTTGTGATGGAAGTTTCACAAAAGTGTCACAGCAGATTTGCGCATGTCAGAGTGGATGACTGTGTTGTCATTATAGAGCACTTTAGTGTTTAAAAATAACAAGACGCCAGAATATGTCTAATTTAGCAATCATGACTTTAGCAAATAATGAGGTAGAAGGCATCTCCTGCCATCGATGTAGATAGCTTTGGTTTCAAAACAAGCAGCTTTATAGATATGACACCACTTGACAGGTCTTATGTTATGTGTACAGTGCTGTCATTTGAACGTCTAAGTGACCATGTCAAATTAGTTTGGAGCAACTTATCATGTCACTGTTTTTCAATTTTACTGCTTCGGGCTCATCAATTTTGTTTAGCATTAAGGACATTATTTTGAGGTTGCTGACAGGCTCTTGACAGTTTCTAAATGATGTCTCACATCTTCCATTGGTTCATTCGTTAAAAGCCTGGCTTTAGGCCAGATGTCACTTCACTTGCCAGAGAAGCATAGTAGCAGTCTGGCTCCTCTGCATGCGTGGCATACAGTACCTCTAACGGTACTGATGAAGTTACTTGACTGCTCTCATATCAGTGAGATAGAGCTTTTACAGATTAAGTGCAGCGATTAGTACTGTGCAGCACAGCAAACAGCCAGAGTCCTATTCACGTCATGGGGATTTCTTTGCAAGTCCATTAATGTCAATGATTCAAGATAAATTCATCCTGATCAATAGAGGGATGTGTCTTTTCTATTTTTATTTCCTTTTTTACTCTCTCTAAATTAAAGCATAGATTTATTTCAACATTTATACGTAAAGTACACCAGGGGAGGTGGATTAAATGGAACTAACAAAGAGCAAGTCATTATTGGGATTTATGTTGTACTCTTGTTTCCACCACAGCAAAGATCGACTACCACCCAGCCCTGCCCAGCCAGAGAGAATTTCTTACCCAAAACATGCCTGTGGGCCACATGATAAAATTCATTATTACCTATCCGACGGTAAGTAACTAAAGATAAAATCACAATTGAATCCACGTTTGCTCAAATTTTAAAGATACAAATATAGAAACATTTGTTTCAAACAATCATTCGTTGTCTTCTAAACAGTTGTTGCAAAGTTTACATATTTTCTTCCCTAAAGGGTTCATCTTTAAATAATTTCGTAGTCAACTCCATAAAAACTGATGTTTATGAAGACTATAGTGGATTATTAAATTAGCCATCCAAAGGGGTGTTGTGTGAAGTTATAGTAAACAGCATTTGTAAGGGGCAGACTAAATATAATCTATTACAATTAATTACAATATATACTCGTCAGAGTTGATATATTACAGTTACAGCACTTTACAAAAACCCATTGTGAGCATTGCTCACACGGAATGGCTGCTGTGTAACATTGCACAATTGATTGCTGCATGCAAACCGCAGTTAGATTTGTAAGTCCGACATGGTTATTGTATGCTCATGCATGGATTGCAAATGCTCCGTTGTGCCGTTGTTGATTAGTGAAAAATGTTAAAATAAAATTATCTCATGTTGCAAATTTGGTGAAATGGGCCACTACATTTGAATAATCCCCACACATCAAGTTGTAGTTTTCAGCCATTTAGGACCAGAAATAAATGTACAATCATATTGTCTGTGGTTCTTTCATGTAAAATTGCAGTGGCATCAGCAGGAGTGAGGAAAAAATTGTTTTCGAATATGTATTTGTTTACCTATAAAAAAAGAAAGCCCGCAGCAGATAGCAGTCAACTCATTTGGAACAAGGTCTTTATAGATCTCAACACTTTGTGTGAAAAAGCTCCAAGCACTTGACATTTAATATCTTTCGTTTTGCACTTCACACCCACACAATTAATTAACAAAATGCTCGTGCACCTTGTTAGTAGATCAAATGTGTCTACTCTAATGAACACCAAGTCATTAATGTGTGGGTCTTTGCCTTGGTGTCTTGCCAAGATGCATTTGGATTCTGATAAACAAGACAAATATTGGTCACTGATCTATCATATAGATTATTTGATACTCCATTTCTCAGTATTTTACATGATTTGAAAGTTTACTTCGAGTTATGAATATGACATGTTTATGCAAAGTGTAAAACAGGAAGTGGGGCTTACGTGACTGAAACATGCAATACCTTCACATTAAAATAGCAAAGTGGAAAGTTTAGGGCAGGAAGTTTAGCAGTGTGGATGAGTGTAAATATTCCCTGGTTATATGGGAGGAAATGATGGAAAGAAAAGCAGAAAATAGATAAAGTAGATTTTTCTAAGAACAGCAAGGTCAGAAACACAAAGATACTACAGACCAGTGTACTGAAGTAGGGATTCACCAAGTCTACTTTTGATGTCTGGGCTTTGGATATCGGCTGGAACCGAACTCCGATCCCATACTTGAATAAATAAGCTCTATGGCTCAATGTGTGGAAGTATTATTAATAAAGCATACACTAGCAACTTGGTAAAAAAAGTGTATACCTTTTATATGCAGGGACAAATTGGTCAAAACTTGAACAGGAATTCAAATTTCCACTATTTAATGTACCGTACAAAATATATAAACATAGATTTAAATTTAACACATTACAGCCCCATTGTCACTAGGCCTGTAACAATTAATGTCTCAGAAATAATTTAAATTGATATAATTGTCTCTTTTATTGAAATAGTTAATTTATTTTTGTATTACTTTGTATTTAAAGTTTAAATAAATCCCAGGATACATTGTTATATATCACTGTTGTGTGACTCAGATACACAGGTTCACAACCAACAAAAAGGTAACCACGCCTCTTTAATATGATAAAACATTGTATTTTCTGTTTAAATTAACAAAAAATAGAGCATTTATTCGCGTCAAAAAACAAAGCATTAATCATGAACAAAGCATTACGGTTATGTCACTAAATAGTACCATAGTAGATTAAACACCACAGACAGACTAACTACATTACTAAAACACATGTAAAGGTGCTTTGTGGATTTTTAGCGTTTGAAAAATGACTGGACGAGCAACTGCGTGTGGGGTGGCCTGAGGTTGACTGTTCAACAGTCACTTTTTACCAGCCACATTTTTTGCCTCATAAAAAGGTGTAAAACAGGAATTGCTGTGTCTCTATGATCCTACTAGCCTACTTGTGGACATTGCACCGTCATCACGTGCTGTAGTAGGGGGGGCCCGCCTTAATAATCCAGCATAAAGGCATAATTTATCCTGGGCTGGGACACACATTTCTACAGTTTGATAAATTACTTATTGGGCTTTAACTTATCATGTCACCTTCAATAATGTATTTGTCCTCAATTTAGGTCATCCTGTACATCTCATCTTCATTATTTCCTGCATCCACTGTGTATGTTTATGTGTGTTTGCGTTGCCAAAACAGGATTGAAACTGCATTTCAGCGGTGCCCCAGCTGTCAAATCAATGTCTTCTTCAGTGACTTGCGGGCGCCCGTAATTGCGATAGGGGCCCCAGCTGTCAATCAATGTCTTCCAGTGATGCGGGCGCCCGTTTTTGGTCTAGGCCCTAAAACAACTGCGTACCCTGCTTACCGATAGTTAGGTGTTTGAATCACTCAAGTGGCTACCTGCCAATGTAGCAGGTAGATTGACAGCGTTACCCGCCAATTGCAAACTTCACCCGCATTTGGTGGGTGGTTAGGTGTTAATTTCAGGCCCTGATCATAAGCTAGCTAACGTTACCGTTAGGTGATGCTACGTCGGTTACTAATTGCGGTTATACAAAAAAAACACGATTATGTAAAATAATTTCTGTTAGACAATTTTATAATTGTTACAGGCCGAATTGTCACTATTTAAGTCAGTATCGCCAGATATCTAATATCAGTATCAGATCGGTGCATCCCAACACTAAACAATGATAAAGGTGAAGTAAAATTCCAAAGTTGTAGACTCACTTGACTGAGTGCTATCTCACTCTGACATCTCTCCATTAGTGCATGTATAGGTACTGAGCATGTGTGTGTAATTCAGGCCTGTGTGTAATGTGTGTAATAACAACAGAGTATAAATTGAAATTTCCCCTTGTGGGATTAATAAAGTATACATTATTATTATTACTTATATTGCACCCCTACGAGTTTAAGATAAAGGCTGTTTAGGGATTTCTGAATACATTGACTAACAATCAGATCCGATTACAGCCAGTTCTTCCTAACATACTATCTTACAACCTCAGCAATTGACTTGAAAAGTTTCAAAAGTGTCAGCAACTGGATAAAGAAGCACATTGGCCATGTTCAAAAGCAACTTAGAAAAAGGTTATCGAGCAGAACAAAGTCCACTGATCCGGAGGCCCTTTCACCAGGGCCAAGGTCCCCTGAGGTGTACTATCAGGACTTGAGAAAAGCTGTTCATACTTGAAAATCCACAAATGTCAATGACTGGAAGCAGATCTTGTATGAAAAGAGTGGGCCAAATATCTCCACAGTGTGGTGAGAGATACAGGAAACATCCTGTTGTAAACAATCAATCCTGTTGTACACAATCAATGTATCACAATGACATTCACTCAGGGTCTTTCACCTTAAAATAATCCAAAGGGAAACATTTCATAATAATTTCAATTTCAAAAGTCCATATTTCCCAACGTTATGTTGTGAGAGAAATTAGGTAATTTTTTTGCACCTCATTTACATGCAAAACCTTTGAGATGAAGATGCATCCGAGACTAAGCCACTGTATGAAGACAGCTGAGTTAGCAATCCCAGACAAGTCAGAATCTGAGTGTTGGCAGGGGGACGTCACTGCCCATGTTAAACTGCTCCCCCTTGTTTAAGGGCGTTTTCACACCTGTAGTTTGTTTGCTTTGGTCCGAATTAGTTGGTGGGTTAGTAAACTTTGGTTTGGTTTCACACCTGGAAAAATCCAAGTGTACCAAATTGCACATTACAAATCAGGCAAGAACGTCCAGCCCTCTTGTTAGTCGGATATGTCTGGGGACGGGAGCAAGAAAGTGAATACAGGTCTAGTGGTCAAGCCGGCTCATTTCATTAAAATTATCACACATAGTTTCCCAAGAGACGTTACTACATCTGCTTTGGTCAGAGAGACTTCACTCTGCTCTGCCGGCGTCTGTCTCAATTTTAGCGGCTGCTGGTTTGACCACGGAGATATGAGTGACGGACGGCGAGCTTGACCGCAGTCTATTTCTGTGATAGAAACATTGCAAGCTGCTACAGTTTGCTGCTCTGCTGCATTGCAGACTCCTAAGCTGCTAAACACACCTCTCTACAGGAGACATTAGCTCAGCCTGGCGGAGGTTGTGTAGTTGGTGCGGTTTGAGTACGGATCACATTCTCACCACAAACAAACCACTCCAGAGTTTGATTGACAGCGTACCGAGAACACCTCTTCAAGCAGGTCTCGGTACGCTTGGTTGGTCCTCTTTTGGTGCGCACCAGAGTTTGATTGAATTGATGAACTCTAGTTCGATTCAACAAAACTAAAGGCTGTCGGTGTGAAAACACTAATAATGCAGTTGGTGATCTAGAGTGCATCAATCTGGTATGATTTACATAAGGTGACGTGAAATGTCCTCTAAAAAAAACAACATTCTGTGGCCATCTACAGTAGGGCTATACCATCTAAGATTCTAGAATCTACTTTTTGCAGAAACAATATCACATTACCCTTATTGGACAGATCTTCACATCACTTTTTAAAAATACTTCAGTTAAAGGCCTGCAGTTCCATGTCGAAGTGTCCTTGGGTAAGACACTGAACCTCGAGTTGCCCCCGATGCTGCGCATTGGAGTGTAAATGTGTGTGTGTTTATCTGATGAGCAGGTGGCACCTTGTACGGCAGCCTTGGCCAGTGTGTGAATGGTGAATGGTTCCTGTACTATGTAAATGCGAGTAGTCATTAAGACTAGAAAAGCGCTATATAAGAACAGTCCATTTACATTTACTCAAAAGGAGCAAGATTCCAGATTGGCCTATCTGAGCTTTCATTTTCTCAAAGGCAGAGCAGGATTCCCATGGCTCGGTTTACAACTATCACCATTTCTGGATGCTGGGGGACCATAGGCAGGCTGGGGGAACGCATATTAATGTAAAAAAAAACTCAAAGTGAAATGGTCACGCCATGGGACCTTTAAAACAACCTGATCTATAAATACAACAATGACATCATGTAAAAGGTAACTGTGCGATAAAGCTCGAAGTGTAACATCTCTCAGGCCCGCTTAGTTTAGATGAATGGAAATTAGGCCTGTACTAAATAAAAATGGCTTGAGATGGAAGTGTACATCAAGAACTGATAGCAATGCAAAATGCGGAGAGAGCAAAAGTGAGTGTATTATTACTGGACACTGCCAACCTACTTCCTGTCTGAAACATTTCAGAGAAGAGTATTTAAAAAATCCACCTCACATGACCACAGAAGATCACAGACATTTTGATAGCAGATGGCAGCAGACACCTCTCTAGTAGAATACATAATGAAAGAGAATACTTAGCTGACTGAGCAGTTCACTGTAACACTCCTGTCACATCACTTGTGCAAGCCTATGGACTGCATTTTCAGCATAAATAGTTGACTCTGCATCGCTGCCTTGGATTATCGTCTCCACAGTGGGAGGACAATCCTAGAAGCACCAGCTTGTCCCTCTTAGGATCCAAGTCCTAAGAGGCAGCCTCAGGCTGGGCATCACATCTGTCCCTTTGCTTACCTCTGGCAACGCTCCCCAATGCTGGGTAATTTGTCAGGGCATATCTACAGCAGCTGAATCTGAAAGTAAGACTGAAGACTGGATGTAAAAGACTGAACATCAGCAAATCCTAAAAGCCTGAAGGAGGCTGTTTGTGCATGGCGTCCAAACTTACAAATTGAATTTTATGTGGTGGAAGGTCAGGTTAAAGACAGCAGCAGGTGTCCTGGCATGAGGTAAAACGATCCATTTATGACTATCAGAACTCTACCTGAAGTTTTTTGATAAAAAAAAAAATCATCAAATTCTTTGAATCATACATGTTTAATCCATACAACTATATAAAGCTGTGTTAAGAGGGTCGGCCGAGTTAACCCAGCAGCCCTCATCGATATAATGGCATATCTCATCTGTCTGGCAGAGAGCCAAGAACTTAGCAGTAGTTAGTTAAGCAGCTAAGAGTACATTTTAAGACTATTTTTCTTTTATCAAAATATTTTAATAATGTTTTTACTTGTTTTAATATTGTTTTTAAATGATTGTATTAAATCGGTCAAAATTGTCGGCTAACGGTTCATCATTACCTTCCATAGCTGCAGCCCTAAAGCACAGTGCAACATTTACTTTTAACCCCACTATTTCTTTACTGTAAGTTTCAGTTGTTCTTTTACGTTCTCTCCTAAATTTCTTTAAACTAATAACTAAGCAAGACTAATTCAAGACAACTGGAATATTTAATTATTTTCCGCAATGCTTAGTTATCAAATCAAGTCAGTATTTATTTAGGAAAAAAGGAGCAAAATGAAAATAAAAGTAATGTGCAGAAATAAATGTAACAATCAGACTCACAAATACCCCAACCTTAACGTTATAGAGATACAGATTAAATTTGCATGGGTGGATAAATGAGAACATTATTCAAATACATATGCAGCATGCGTAAATATGGCCACACACACACACACACACACACACACACACACACACGTTACACAGTCTAGTTTCATTTGATGCTCTCTTAAAACAACCTGCCTAGACTGCCTTGGTTGCAGGCTCATCATTAATTATTACATGAAGCAGCAAGGTAGGCATCAAGGTTGCCAGCAGGCTACATATAGCGTGTGAACTAAAAGGAGAAGACTAACCACAGGCATTTATTTAAAGAATATCAGCTTTTGTCATCACAAAAAAGGTCCAGATGAACTATTTTGTTCCGTAGTTTGTCAAACTAAGTTTAGGCTCTAACTAGGCATCAGTGAACCTGAGTTGAACACTGTACGTAAAATGGAGAGATAGTTTGCACTGCATCTACTTTTCATAATGTCTGATGTGATATGCTGTATGTTTGTAACATGGGTTTGTTGTTTGGTTAAATTAAGTGTATGCTTTTTTTTGCATTTATGTAAAACAGTGTACGTCTTGCAATGAAAAACAAATTTTGGAAATATTTTCTGATAATAAAGTGAAATCAAATCAATTATGATGAAGCTGGGAACTGTCTCTGTGCATCTACAGGCTTTTTGGAAGGAGAAGGGCTTCTCTGGAGAAATAGTGACAGGATCCTCCACTGAGTGTCCATTCTGTGTTACATTTGATGCCACCAGCCCCAGCGGTAATGCTGCTTTGGTGGGCTTCATTGCCGGCCAGCAGGCTTCTCGATGGAGCTCCAAAGAGGTAATGGGTTATCGGGTTATTATCTATTATTTAAACATGTTATAATCTATGCATGTAACACAGCAATGTCTTGTGTCATCACTTAGAATTTGTGAATTGTGATTCATTATAATTCCATAATTCATAATGCTTATAAATGGTAAATGGAAAAAGTAATTGATGATTTTTTCCATCATTGGTAGGATATATATATATATATATATCCCAGCTGAATCTATTATTAACCTCTGTCCGTCTTTCTACACAGTATACTGTAAGTTAGGGCTGTAACAATACACCACGTGAAACCAAAATTGCAACACAAACCTGTGTTGCAGAGTGAGAAGGGATAATCGCGACACACCCCTTCCAACTCCAAGGTAAATTTAGCTCACTGTAAAGTGGGGCGGCCTGCCAATTGGCAGGGCTATAATGATAGGGGAGGCTGCTAGCTGGCTGGGGGCTGACTGTGGATGTGTCCCTGGGCCGGGGCTATAACGATAGGAGAGGCTGCTAGCTGGCTGGGGGCTGACTGTGGATGTGTCCCTGGGCCGGGGCTATAACGATAGGAGAGGCTGCTAGCTGGCTGGGGGCTGACTGTGGATGTGTCCCCGGGGTGGGGCTGTTGTCAGCTCTTATCCTGACTGAAGCCTTGCGGCGCCGGGAGAGTCTAGCAGACAGACAGGGGTGTGTTAGCTAGCTGGCTGAAATGCCCAGAGTTGTAAACCGTGGTCAAAACAATCATATTAAAAATAACTGAGCGTGTTGAACGGTGTCGTAACCTTAGGTTACCCACCAAGAATTAGCTAGCGGTATAGACCAAGCATTAGCATTAGCTACACGTCAACCAGCACCTTTACAGAAGGCACCAAAGCACTTTTCCTCTTCGGTTGTCCTACAGGTTGGAAGCGGAATTGTCCATTACTGTTACCATTACTCTTATGTCTCATTCCATGGAGTTGAAACGACTGAAACAATTTTGGAAACATTATTTTAAGGTAAAAAATCTTTGGTGTGGGATCGATTGATAATGAAATCAATCAATATCAATAAATAAGGTATCTGTTTGTTGCAAAGTGGCATGTAATCAATGACCAAACGATGCCATGTGGCAGAAAAAAAAGTTGTATTACGTTAACTGAGTATAACTCTCTCCTCAAAACCCCCCCACCAACAAAATAAAAAGAATCCAGGTTTGTATGGAATCGTGATACGAACCGAATCGTGGGTTTGGTGTATAGTCCTAGTATGTATAATTACAGCTAAATCGTACATACACAGCACAAAAAAGTGTATAATTGTAACCTTGATGTAACTCTCCTCAACACTATTTTCCTCTCTTTAGCAATGAAGTAGCAATTGGAGGTTAATTATTTAGCACTTTGTACAGCAGGGAGACAGCTACGCTTGAGCTCTGTAGAAAGTCAGGCTAATAACTAAAATGCCAAAACAACACTAGACACAAGGCTGAATCAACACAGAAGAAAAGCAAGAAAAGGAATGAGGATGTAGGCTTAGTGTGCGGAGAGTGTACAGGAGCGTAAGAGGATCATAGCTGTCATTGGCAACATTTAGTTACTGAAGTGTTAGTCTCGCTTTGTAAGACCTTCCTCAGTGGTTTACAGTGGCTTGAGAAAGTTTACACACCCATACTAAAGTTGATTAATTGATTGGCCCTTTGGAATTAAAACAGACACCCATCATCACATACCCTTCACCATACATAGAGATTGGCATGGTTTTATTTCAGTTAGCTTAATAGCTGGTTTGATTTGCATTGAGAGATGATCTTATGGAAAGTTCCCCATGCCTATCTCTATGAATGATGAAGGGTATGTGATGATGTGGGGGGTTATTTTGATTCCAAAGGCCAGGGGTGTCCTTAAAAGGTTGGATTTTCCTCACTTTTTTGAATAAAGGCATTGAGATCAATTTCCAAAAGATGTTTTTTATTCCTCTTTTTAATCAACTTTAGCATGGTTGAGTAAACTTGCTCAACCCACTGTAGCTAGTCCACACAGCATTCCAGGATGGGAGAAAAACGTTCTCTGGTTAATTGGCATTTCTTTAAACCAATCACAATCGTCATGGGCGACATTAAGCTCCACACGGAGCCACTGCAAAATAGCCTTCGGAAGGAACTTGTTTTGGTGTATGTTCAAAAGTTGTTTTAGTCATGCGAGAGAAAACTCTGATTGGCCAGATAGTCTATGGTAGCTGTCTGGATTTAACCTGCAAAGATCTGAGGAGCAGTTAACCATAGTCCTCAGAAATCAACCAGTTTAAAATTCCAACACAAAGAAAGCGTAAAGAAACAAAAAATAATGCATCAGGCGAAATTTCCCCTGTCACCAGAGCAATCCTGAAAGTGTAACATCATGGAAATAGACTACTGAAGTGTAGAAATGTGAGCTTATCATTTGACAACCTGGGCATTAAGGGATATTAGGCCAGCATGAATCCTTTTTTAACACTTCATATTGTATTATACAATGAAACAATAACTCAGTCAATTTAAGTACCTCAGTGACTCAACAAATAGTACCGCAAAAAATAAAACTGAAAGACTGAAGCATTGAGTTGAAAAAAACATTTTCTATAATAACCAAAGTAATAGCCCCCCACTGTTCTCCTTAGTTGAACTGCTGTGCTGTTCTCGCATACAATATTCATCATGCTGCCATTGAGCAATTTTTTACACAATATCATCATTGTGGCAATGCACACTATGTTACCTTTGTGTCTACACAAATTATTAACCAGGCATAACCCTAAACATGCTATGCATACAGTTGCGTTCAGAATAATAGCAGTGTGTTTAAAATAGTGAATCATTTATATATATTGGCATTAAAGAAAGAGTAGGAGAGGAGGACAGCATCCAACAGCGTTTCCTCCTCAGGTTTTGATACTTGCTTGTAGGGTTGGGCGGTAATATGGTGGGTATGCCGCAGGGTCTTATAAAATAGCAACGATATCAGTTTCAATACGTCAATCCGTCATTTACAAAAATGCAATGCACTTATATAGGAGACAAGGATTAAATATTATGCTATGATTATAGAAATGCTTATGTGTGGTTGTCATCACGTGGCAGTGTGGAGGAGAGAGAGAGAGAAAGGGGGATGGCAAGTTGCGCACCGAGTGACCTGGTCTCGAAGAAGAACACCACTTTTGGGGTTCTGATTCAAATTGTTTTCTAATCTGTGGCAAACAACTAATTAACAGGTTGTTGTTTTTACAAATTTCTCATTGAAAGCAATTTGGCACTATGCTTTAATTCACACTTTAATACACTCCTTTTGTAAGGAGTGTATTAAATGACTGAGTTTCTGCTTCAAATTATTGGTGTGCTGAGAGCAAAGGTAAAGTGACATGCAGATAAGGAATCTTAGACAGTTTTGCAACATCTGTCAGCATGTTTTATGGTGATCTGTAAATTTGGTCCTTAGGCCTCAGCTGCTCTGTACATAACTCACCATGTGAACTATTCCAACCAGGAGCATCTGCTGACCACGCTTGAGTTATTCAAATTGACTGCTGCTTCCTTTGTCCAGCTGGGATTGGTTTCTTGAATATACAATCATATTTTTGCAGCGTGCTGTTATATTTCTGAGTGATGAGCGAGTGTAAAGTACCATGTAGGAACAGACATTATCTTTTGTTTGCAGGATGGGGAGAGAAGAAAAGCTGTGATTTCCAGTCTGGTCAAATACCTAGGTCCTGAAGCTGCAGCTTTCCTCCACTATGAAGAGAAAGTAAGTAGCTCAGTGGCAGATGTCTAATGTAATAAAACAATAATTTGGTTTCAGGGCAGAATTTTTTGGTGCCAAAATTCATGGTCTTATTTTTATCCTGGATTCCAGAGAGGAAAGCTCTTTTGTGTTGCAAAAGCTGTCGTATCTGTCAGAAAAACTGAACCCAACTGATTTATTTATTGAGTTATAGTGTAGGCAACAAGTCTTCCAACCCATACAAAACCATAGGTGGTTTGTTCCTACCCTCTAATACAACCCGCAGGAGGATTTCCTAAGTGAGCGTCCTTTACCAAAATGGGTTGAGGACAGACTTATTGCGATTACTGTGATTATCACATTTTTATTACCACAAATTCTTATTCCAGTAATGCAATTGTTAATCCACATTAACCGTGCTATGTGGACCACATATGTTTATAACATTATCCATACCAAAACAAGACCCCCCATGTAAACATATCTACTGTACATGAGAGACAAATTGTAAAGGCATTTGTCCAGTAAGGTAAGAAAAGGTGATTTATAAATGCAGTCCATTTAAATGCCTAATGCGTCACACATATACAAAATAGCTACTTTAAATGATTAAATGATGCACAGCATACACAGGACGATTGTGAAACAGCACATTAGTCATGCAGAGAGTCCCCGGACTACTCACTTCACTGGTGACAGGCAAGATTAAAACTAAAAATTGCCCTGAGGAAATTGGAGGTAGGGATGTTAAGGGAGACATCACAATTTCACTTTTGTTAAGACGCAATGGGAACCTAATTTTAACAACAACAACAACAACAACAACTCAGAGCTGGGTGAAGACAAAAAAAGTTGATAAATTGATGGTAAAGTGCTGAGGGACATTTATT
Source organism: Percina caprodes (assembly GCA_013375575.1). Lineage (NCBI taxonomy): Eukaryota > Metazoa > Chordata > Actinopteri > Perciformes > Percidae > Percina > Percina caprodes. The sequence goes on from JABXJD010000068.1 coordinate 1,220,553, forward strand.
ATAGTAGGCAAATGGGTATCAGTAAGTTCCTTAATATGTTATACCAATTATTTCTGTACTTGATTTTTATGACCAGGAAATATTAAAGAGCCAATTACCAATTAATTTGGATTAAGTTCCAAACATCATTTTCATTTCTGTTGTGTGTTCCTATTATTGTTCTTTCCACATGACGAGTAAAAGGTTTTATTCGACTCATCTGCATCTCCATTTTAGTCAACATTAACTTTTACTTGCATTTACTTTTAAGTACATGTTAGAATAAAGCCATGTGATAAATACATACAATTCATAATGGGTACATAATGTGATAATATTAGATTTAGTTGGCCATGCTTTTGGCCTATGCTATGAAATACTACAATGTTGATGTCATTTAACTGTTCTGCTTTACAGGACTGGGCAAAGGAGGCCTACAGCGGGGGCTGCCCTGTTAATGTCATGGCACCAGGTCTGCTAACATATTACCACCCCAGCCTGAGGAAGCCCTGTGGCAGGTAATCACCCCATTGGTGACAAATACACCACAGCATCAGTGGGGCGGGGGGGGGAGGGGGTTACAGGAATGTAGTTCAGCCAACCGGCGGGACAGTTTCTAAATCGTTGATGTAAATCTTTTTAAGAGCTAAATTTTTTAGCTTATAGTTCAGTAAATTGTATCATTGTACACTAGATGACAGTATGAGGTATATTGACTGTGGTTGCTGGATGATCTTGCTATTTTTATACCACAGAAAAAAAATGTCTGCACTTCACCTCACCAACCAGGTATTACTCACTGGCAACCAATGCCCACAGATCATTGACATGAGTCGTGGGAGTGATTATGCCTTTGCTGATGCACATTAGTCCAGTTCTAAAGAAATGGCAGAAGGTCAACAGCAGTGGTGTTCTCATAGGAAAACGTCCTATAATCCATTTCTTATGGCCTGTTCGGGGATGCACACCGCTGAACGAATGAGAGCGGGAGGTGGGGGAGGAGGCTGCAGGTAATGCATTTTCATAATGACATTTAGTCCGTGGGGAGCAGAGAAAGCTCATTACATAACGTGACTCAAACAGCGGCATGGGGCGGTAGCCCTTATCCGCATTCCTACCCCATATAGAAAATGGATCCTCAAGGACATGTGACCGTGACACAAATCCAGCACGTGTAATGAAGACAAGCCCATGCTTGGTGGACAGAAATGCTGCCGGTGCTTCAAACATGATGTAATTACCAGCACGGTGGACTCCAGGGTGACGGCGTGTCGTAGATCATGAGATTTTGTTTGGGTTAGTATGTATCTTAATACTGTCCACAGTTGTTTTTCTAACACCAGTAGTTGTCCTAGGTGGATATTAGGGTTGGGGAAATTCACGTATGATTTATTTTGCCACGTTTAAAATCGATTCCTTTCCCAGAATAGATATTTCAAATTATTTTTTTTAACAATGATTCACCCAAATATTTACTGTTTATACGGTATCGTTGACTACATCATATCCGTTTCCAGCTAAACAGACCGCAAGCAGTAAATACAAGTTATGTACTTCTATACAAATTAATTAAATGTCACACTGAAAGACATTATTATTTAGTAAACAAGAAATGTTTTAGAAATTTTAGAAATGTGATGCATAAATATGATATATTACAATTTGCGATACTCAATACTATTGAATCGCAGTACTTCTAGATAAGCAATAAATGAAAAATGCAATACAAATTGAATCAGCACCCATGTATTGTGAAATACACGACTAATCGGGACTAAAGCATATCGTCCCAGCCCTAGTGGATATACTATGCCTCAGTACTTAGTATGTGAGATGTTTTTTTTAATTTTAATTTTTTTTTTTACATAGGAGGCCATTGACTACTGGTGTGGTTACAAGAGTAGAGACAAGAATGAAAAAAAAAAAAAGGCTAACCCCATTGGGTTCATGCTTTACTAAGTTAACAGCTCCCAAATGCCATCCATCCATCCATCCATCCATTTTTCATCCGCTTATGCGGGATCAGGTCGCGGGTGGAGCAGCTCCAGCAGGGGACCCCAAACTTCCCTTTCCCGAGCCACATTAACCAGCTCCGACTGGGAGAGACGTCCCAGGCCAGGTTGGAGATATAATCCCTCCACCTAGTCCTTGTCTTCCCCGAGGCCTCCTCCCAGCTGCTCCCAAATGCATACTGAATAAACTGCAATGACTCAAGAGTTGCTTTGTAAGATAACCTTTTCAAAAAAAAAAAAAAAAGTTTGTTTGTGCCGTTCCTCACATTGTTTGGATTTCTACAACCAACAGAGAAGGATTAGTTCATTCAACCCATGATACAAAGTGAAAGAGAATTTAAAATGTTCTAAAACTCAGGGTATTAGTTTTATATGACGGGAACTTTGTTTTGTGCAACAGTATCTGGTTTCTTTATTTTACTATTTCAGAAAACAGTGTAGAGAGGGAAAATGATGTGCCATAAGTCTAGTTATGGCACCTAACTGATAACTTTGCATCCATTCAGCTATTTCAGGATTAGTCCTTCGCTGAAGGGCAGCAACAACTCTGCTCCTCATACTGAAACACCAGGGCTGTTTTCAGTAATTAATGTTAAAACAGCATGTAGTTTTTCTTTTTAGCATCTTATCCTTCAAAAGTTAAAAACAGTGTTCTGTAAACAATGTATTTCTGTTTTATGTATAGGCCTGCAATGCAGCCAGATTGATTCAATACTGATCTAGCCTTAATTAGCATTCCACTGCATAACACCAACCCAACCTTCTAAAAGTTGTTGATCAGGTCACGTCTGGCATTTAACGAATGGAAAGAAACTGTCCCCACAGGAAGGGTAACTGCTGTTCCAGCCTTTTGGGAGCCACCCCTGCTGTGTTGAGACTAAGGAACAACAGAAATGTTTATCTCAGTGAGACTGAATAGAATTGATCCTCACATGATAGCTTTTGATCTGCATCTGGGAGGAACCCCCAACGTGTATGTTAGAGGTAACTTTGTTAGCGGTACTTTTCTCAGGCAGCAAGGACAGCCACTGAGATGTTACCATGCCAACCACAGATCAATGACAATGGGTTTAAATAAACCAGGTGAAAAAGAAACCGCCCCCAGGTTCAGGGAATAAATGTGTGTGTGATTTACAAATGTTCAGGGCTGTTCGATAAGTCTGAAGAGGGAACATGTCGTCCAGACCGCTGTCAGCTGCAGTGTTGCTTTGTTTTTGTCTTACTGTCTTTGTCATATCCTTTTCATCATGCTGTTTCACTAAACCTTTTGTTAATTCTCAGGTGGAACTCTAGCCTCTCTTCGTCCTCATCAATCCAAACCCTAACCCTAGCTAACATCGGAGGAATACAGCGTCTCCTACAGTGGGGATGAAGATGGGCCGCTGCGTTCGCTAATGTTAGCTTCTTGTCTCATCTGGGGTCCGATAAACAGTAAATTCAGTGTCCACTATGCTATTTTTCAATAAACTGTAACAATAACTGTAACAATAAACCTGCGTGACCCCCGTTTGTCACTTTGCCTAAGATAGAGGGACAAGTGCTCGCCCTGTTTACTTGGTTGCCATGACTTTGCGAGTGATGACATCCCGTCACTGTTCCAGTTGCTCATCTCTCATAGAGAGAGCGGACGACAGTTTGCTTGAGTTCAGTAGAGCAGACAGGTCTGCAGATTACAACTTGTTGTGCAATTACAACTTTATGACTTTTCATATACAGCTGAAGGAGCGCCGGCGCACATAGTGGAAGCCCTGCTGTGCGTAAATGTTCTGTATTTATTTAGCGCTTTTCTAGTCTTAACGACTACTCAAAGCGCTTTTACATCATACAGGAACCATTCACTATTCACACACATTCATACACTGTGGCCGAGGCTGCCGTACAAGGTGCCACCTGCTCACCAGATAAACACTCACACACATTCACACTCCGATGACACAGCATCGGGGTTCAGTGACATGGGACTGCAGGGCCAGGGATTGAACCACCGACCTCTACCACCCAGCCACAGCCACCCTGCGTCAGCCCTATACCATGGCGGCAGAAATGTTACCGTGGCGGGCCGGCATCAACATAACAAACATTGTATATATAGAAAATAAAATCACGTTTTATTCAGGCAGTATCCCAATATTATCTGGTTTTTAACCCTTGTGTTGTCTTCACTTTTGGGACCCTCTCGTATCCCTCGGGTCAAACTGACCCGTGACTTATTTGGGGTTTTAAAAACAATTCTGAAATAAAATTCAGTCTCTACTAGCACACAATTAAAAATGGAAGTGTGATTTGTTTTTTGTCATAAGGTTATAATTCATGTTAAAAATCATTAATGCGATCATTCTTATCTTGGAAAAAGGGGTCATATCCACAATAATTTTCAGAATTGAGTCAGGAATACATGTTAATCACCGAAAATAAGGTAAGGCCATTGATTTTCAGGTAGAAAAAATGTAACTTTCTTCTTCTAAAATTTTTAAATGGGTCAATTTGACCCGAATACCATAGAAGGGTTAAGACTATTTTGCAAGTTACTAATAGAAAAACCAAACTAATTTCCCTTTTTTTTTAATATATATAGCTCTACAAGGTAACAAAACACCACACCAAATTCCATTCGTAAATTTAACACTCGTAAACCACACTTCACATTGGAATAAATTAAATCCAACTCACGCACCTATTTATAAAAAGAAAGAAAAAAAAGTCACTTTCAAAGCTGGTTCGCCTGTTACTCCCGTAATTTCCTTTTTCCAAAAACAAAAGAGAAGAACACCAGGCGTTTTCATTCAAACTAAATTATGTCTGGTGTGTTAACTGCATGAAATATTTATTAGAGAACACAAGACCGTGTTGCCTCTTAAGTTACAATAAGACCAGTTTCTGACAATGTAGCCTTTAAAAGGCTATTTTTATAAAGGGAGCGTCCCACAGTGCTCCTCACATAGACTGTATAAAATATGGAGTAATCTCTGTGACGTCACCCATAGGTTTCCTTCTCATCTTCCCAATAAAAGAGATGATGAGACATCAGATGGGGGAGAGGGAGGACAGAGGGTAGGATGAATGACCTTTCATGATACTGACTGATGCCTATGACAAATTAATCTCTTTAATCTTCATTCTTTCTAAACTTCACTCAGTATTTTGAATGTCAAGAATATTATTTTATTTTATTGAGATTATAGATTGTTTCCAGTGAGATATTAGTGAGTTTATATAGTGACTTTGTTGTCGTTAACATTACAGTTGCTGCTCTACAAACAACATTTAGACTAGTTATATTTAATTATTTAGTTATATTTAACTACTAATCTGGTTCAGAATTCAAAGCTTTAGTGCGTAATTTTTTGATATTAACAAACGTCCGTTACATTCAAGCCAGTGCCAAATGAGTTTATACAAGGCTGATTAAGACTGTCAGCTCCACACAACTCTCTCTGTATTTGTCACTATCGCTATGTTTAGAAGATTGTTTTGTCCGAGTGGAGATGATTACCTCTTCTGAAGAGTCCATCTTTTATTTTTAATCCTCCGTGTCCTCCTTGGCTACTAGTAACTGCATCGAGGAGGGTATAGGGGCACGTGTGTGATCACGTAAGGCTTGTATCATGTGGATGTGCCGATATTGTTGTTGGCATTACTTACAATTCCTCATGGGGGAGTTAGAAACTACGCACTATAGCTTTAAAGACAACCAGGCTGAAAGAGGACATGTGCAGCTAATATGGACACGTCAGTGTACTACTACTATATACTAAAGGACACACTGGACACACTGCATTACTGAATGGAAAAGCATAGAAGCAAGAGGGATAAAATAAAGCCTTGTGTCTGTCGACTTTTAACTACAATTTTGTCTGTCAGACAGTTTATGCAACACTTCATATTTTTATATACAGGCATATCATTATATTTAAGAACAAGTAATACCAGTTCATTTCAGAGAATGCTTTGTTCACTTTGATCAAATGCTCCAGAAAGGTTCATGGTGGAATAGAAAGAAAGCTTTAATCATCGTACAGTCTGTATTTTCCTTAAGGTGACAATTTGGACGGGTTCCTTTCTAAAGGCATTTTTTTTGTTATAGTATCTGACTCAGCCCACTGGGAAATGTGATTATATTTCACACAGCAGAACAGTTTGTATACAGTGGAGGTCAAATGATATCCCACTAGCTCAGAGGGATTCTTTCATCTTTATTCCCAGTTTTACAGATGGGATTAATTCTATACTTGTGCATTTCAGAAATTCCTCCATGTTTGAGACTTTTAAGGTAGTCCACCATGTTCACAGGCTTTACCTTTCTCGGCGGTTTTATAAGAACAAAGCATTGCATATGTTCTATGGGTGCCTTTAAAGCTGAAGTCCACAACTCTCTCTGTATTTCTCAGTTTGGCTCCTGTTAAGAAGATTTTGTCGTCCAGTGACTTTCCCGTGCAGAAATTCAAGTGAAGATAATTAGTTCTCCTGAAGAGTCCATCATGTTTGTCTGATCGTCTGTGTCCTCCTTGGCTACTAGCAACTGTGTGGAGGAGGGTTGGGGGCGCGTGCGCGATCATGGAAGGCTATATCATGCGCTGACAGTGTTGTTGTCATTACTTAGAATTCCTCATCTTATAACCACCTATTTAAACAAGACACCAATCACGTTCAATCAAGACCACAAAGCGTTCTTTTTAATCTGACAAGCTCTTCTCAGTATAAAGCTTCTGATCATTATACCGTTTACTGCCACCTGCTATGCATGTCACTGTAATGGTTGTGCTGATTGATTTCTCCCTATAACCCCGTTTAAATTTTTATTACCATACTTGGTGAACACATTGCTCTCCTTTTTCATTATCAATTGTATATAGTTTCACAGTGAACATTGGCTTTGTTGCACTCTTAGTTGAGTCACTGCTATATGACTATATTAAAGGGCCCCTCAAACAAAAGTGTATAACCATGTGTTGCAAGGTCTTACCTGGTGACGTCAGGCAACTTCAACAAGGATCAGTTCGAGGAGACCCAGCAGAGCCCATGACCTCTCAGTGGCAGGTGGTGTGCATTACCAACTCCAAGTTTGTTGACATGTTGCTAAAAGGTCTTTTATTCTGAGGGCTTCTTTCGGGATATTCTACTGATGAAACTCTAAAATAGCATCTCTTCCTGTTCCTGAACATTTCTCACAGCAGCTTTGGCACACACTGATCCTCGGTTCACTCCTGACTCTTATCCAATTTCTTGTTAGCACTCTTACTGAATAGTAACTTTGTGAAGTCCATTGTCATGGCAAGCTTTACAGCATCAGAGAAGTGTGTATATTGAGTCCAGACAAAGCTTTCAGATTTCAAAACAGGAAGCATACTTCTTTCTAGGCAACCACCAAATCACCCGTCTTCACTGAACTGTTAGTTTGCTGTGAAGTTGTGACATCAGCGGGTTTTCCACTCTGAAGTTTTTTAAACTTGAGGCGTTTAGGGCGCTCCCGCAAAAGCTTAGCAAGGCTAAAGATCAGCAACTCAAAAGCAGCGCGCAAAATGCTCATTGAAAATAATTACAAAAAGCAACCCCAGGCTGCTAAAACATGCTCTATCTGATCAGGGCCTAACTCTGCTGTTCAGATAACCTACATTAATCATCAAGGATACTGGCCAGATTAAAAGGTGCTAAAAGGGAGCCATTCTCCATTCATCTGATTGATGTACAGCGTTAGGGGCTGGTAAAGTAGAGGAGCCTTGATGCAAGGATGATGGGCTGGTAAATAAAAGAGCAGAAATCTGCTATGAGCGGACACTATCCTTTGAATGGTGAATTAGTGGAACATAGTGTTGCTGTTAACTTTATACTCCCCTACACACCTCTTTTTTCTCTCTCTCTCTCCATATGTACTTCACATTGTTAGCATGCTGCCTTAAGGCAAACAGAATCAGAAGCATTCAATACAATAACACTAGTTACTGAATAACTGACTTGAAGAAATTGGTACATGCCATCACATTTGATCATATCTATTGGAGGGTCCAGGGTAGTCAGATGTAGACAGAAGCTAGGAATCTTTCATATTCTACTTTTGTTATGACCTCTGCTTCTCTGTTCTCAACAGGAAGAGTAGCCTATGGAGAGTTAACATTAAAAGGGCGCATGAGTCATGTTGGGCTTTGGCTCGGCCCCAGCTCACCAATCAGTGGGGCCATAAAAACTAGCAAAAAGACCAGCCTCTCCATCTGTATCCCAGAACAGCGGCCTTTACTTTTCGCTAAACTAGCAGTACAGTTTTCTCCTTCTTCACCACATTGTTTACAGTGCTGTGAAGTGGTTTCTCGGACAAAGGAATGATCTCTTTACGAGTCCCTTTAGTCTTGGCCTCATGACCAATGGACTGGAGCTCTGAGAAAAGTAGCTAACCTCTTCTCTGGTTGATTAAGGATGGACTGATTATCAACCCTGGCCAATTATCAGGCCTTTTTTTCACAGTTTGCAGATTACCTGTATCAGCATTTCATTTGCCTGATAACCAATTAAATTAATTAATTAAAAAGTGCGCTACTATGGCTCTGTTACAGCTCTGTGTCTGTCTGAGGGCTTTGGTTTCACTCACCACTTAGACTGACTTAATGTCCCGCCCACAACACTATCTTACTCTTTTACTGTGTATTATATTGAAAGTTTCAAATTGATTAAATATTGCAGTTTCAATGTAAATGCATATTGGTTCCAAAATATCGGTAATTGGTTTCATTAACTTCTAATAATCGGTGCCACGGGTAAAAAGATACTGTCATGCATCGTCTTCAGTTCTGCAGCTATTGTCTTCAACCTTGCAGTTGGCAGCAGCAGCATCCATGCCACACTTCCCCTCCCAAGCGTCGACTCCAATCATCCCTTTTCTTGTCGCACTAGACTGCTAATTTTACAGCGTTTTGAGAATGTCTGTTACACAATCAATCCCAGACCACCGGGCAATATTAGAGCATTACCGATATATGGCGGGCAGATAAAAAAAATTTCCCGATATTCATTCAAAAAATCTTTTATAATGACAAATAAAGGATTCTGATAAATAAATATTAAAAAATAAAAACGGACGGTTGTTTTGTTTTTGTTCAAAGGACTTAAAGTTTCATATCTTAAGTTTGCATTTTTAGACATTTTATTCATCAGAACTTTAATACATTTGGATGATCCTCTGTTCTGGTGTGACAATAAAACAAATTATTATATTATTTTAGTGAGAACTTATAAATAACTACAAATAACTAATGTTAGGGAAATCTGTTTATATATTATTATTATATATTTTGTAATGCCTTTTTTTTTTACATATATTGGCATATCATATTTTTAAATAACCAAATATTCATATCAGTATCGGCCTTAAAAATCCTTTATTGGTTGGGCTCTACCAATAAGTTTCACTGTATGTTCAACTCCAAGGCTTATGATATAGACTGATGTTGAAAACAAAATTGCACCATGGGCAGAAATCTAAAAGGTTTATAAGAAATCCTTGGCCCTGTGTTTGTAACATGGAGCAGAAGTAGCATCGTTATTGTGCTTTTCTAGAAAGTAACCCCTACCGGGTTGAACAGGCTCAACCTCATTTGCTGAGTATGTACTTGCAACTTTCAGTGAACAGAGACATGGAGCGTCAAAGCCAACAGAGGGAAAACTGTATCAGTTTGTCAAAATAAAAATCCTCCAGTCAACAGCTTCACATATTTAAACTGATAACTGAGTGTTATTGTCTTAAGAGACCATATAAATGTGGTGAAAGGGATGTAATTACTTCAATAAGAGGATAAAATGAATATATAGCCAAATAGCAACAGGACTTAGTGTTTAGTATACAGTTAACTGATTTTCTTTGATTTCCAGGATCCACTGGGCAGGCACAGAGACAGCCACCCTGTGGTGTGGATACATGAGTGGTGCTGTACAAGCTGGTCAGCGAGCAGCTCTGGAAGTACTGGCTGAACTCTGCCCCATGACCCTGACGCAGGCGGAGCACGAGGCAATGCAGCAGAGTCAAACTGCAGAGCAAACACCTTCCTCCAAACTTGTGTTCACAAAAAAGACGATGGTCATAGCAACACTGGCAATAGGTGCAGCTTTCTTGCTGGCTCAGAATCAAAATGCATTGCTAAAGGTCAAAACTTACTTGACAAAGGTATTTGAAACGACCAGGCACAATATTTTCCTATTGTGACAGACCTGTAAAACAGGTGTGCAGTTCACCCCTTTTGGTTTAGACAGAATGGTTTTGCTAGGGCTCCAAAGAAAAATGGTTGTGCCTACTGATATCTGACCTCTTTCACATACTGCATATTTCAGTCAATTACAATATTTTCATTAGACCTTCATTGTATCATAATAACTCATATTATACTATTGGTAAATTGTGTCATATAAATATGTCATATAAAAATAACTACTCTTTAATGAAAGTGTGAAGATAAATGACAACGTGCTCTCTAAGTATTTGATGAAGGATTTGATGTTCTCTGCCATGTTGTTTCTTACAGTATAATTTTATTGCGGTATAACATAAATTACATTATGATTTGTTGATTTATAACATTTATTTATCATTTTAACACAATTCTGTTTATTATGGACCCTCACTTTCATTTTTCTTGTATCATTTGCTCATGAAAGATTATAAGAATGCTTTTCCGTAGCAATGCCTACAGAAATCTACTGGAGATATTTGCATCTCATGTAATTTCCCTTTTCAACATTGAAAATTGTGTCCATTAAATTTAGGATGTGCTTTTTTAAGCTTAGGGCTTCACAGCAACCATGTTGAAACCACTTTGCAGTGAGAAAATGGAGCTTTCATACAGCATGCCTTACATTGTTTCCCAGAGAGCCATAAAACCTGCCTGAGAGGCTTGGAGCACAGCCACACATGCATTTGTGCGCCCACTAAACCACCAACAGACATTCGAATGAGCGTAAGATGGATGAACCAGTCATACAATGACAACGTCCCACAGAAAGTGATTTAATCGCTATCACTTGATTGCACAGTCGATTGAAAGGATTTTTGTCAGTCCCCATGTCTCTCCTGGAGTATCTCAAACGCCCACTGATCATTGGATGGTAGTGACTCCATTGGCGCCATGGATTGCTATTTGTCTTTGTTATCACTGGCTTGCACTGGATAGACTGCCTGTTCTCCCCCAGTTTCATTTAAGCCAATACAGGCTGAGTCTAGTCTAACCCTGATCTGTGATTGATGGAAGAGCATCTTGGCGGTATGGAATTAAATCTTTAACTGAAAATGTCTGGGAAAAGCACATCTTACGTGTGGGTGCACTTTGAAATAGTCAAAGATTATGCAACCTAAGATGCCAGTTGTGTGCCACCGCCCTGTACAGGAGCACAGCCGTGATCCAGCGTGCAGCCCACAGCATGATCCGTCTGCTCCAATGATCACCAAATCCTGCACACCAGACCAGCAAGCCGCGGTGTTGTATGTTACTTTGTGTTTGTGGCAGAACAATATTTTGACAAGTGGATTGGAAAAGAAGTCGAGAGCCCTAGCAGCAGGACAGACTTTTTCTCTGTGTGCTCAGCTTCTCGTCACCGAGGGTGCATGCCAGCTGCTGACTGCTTGAGTGACACGCGTGCGCACGCTCCAAACAACTTTCAATTAATCTTCCCCACCCTGCACCACTTATGCAATAAGAAGCTACGCTTTATGTCTGTGTCCTAATCGGTTTTCATTCAAAAGGTTCTACACACACAACCTTATCGCAGCTTAATATTTCATCAATGTAGTCAACGCTCCTATATAGTGGCTCCCCCCGCCCCACATGATTTGACGATCAGTCGATGATAGGCAAGACTTAAGGATTCTGATTCGACTATGTAAATTCTTAGTTGGGGACAGGCCTACATGCGGTAATCTACAATCTGGGGGGATTGGCCACTTGTCTTCTCCTGTCATCTTTTTGTGGTCATTTAGTACAATCCAGTTCTTGGGTTTGCTTGTGAACGTAGGACCATTGAAAACCATGACCAAATATGTTCGTCAACACCCTTTTTTCCCCATGATTAAGACAAGAGGATGTTGAGTCGGCCTTCAATAGCACAGTCAGGAGGACTCAAAGTAACTGCAAAGCTGAGTTCTTAATCATTTAACCCGTGGTTTTCATCAGACAATAATACAAAAATTATTTGCTTTTTGCAAGATTAGATTGATTGAAATGTTCAATATAATCTGATGACTGAAAAAAAGACTTAATCTTACTAAAACTATACTAAAATTAGGGCTGGTCAATATAGCGATATTATATTGATATCCACAACATGATTTTGGATATTGTAATATTGTGATACTGGTGTGTCTTGTCCTGGTTATAAACTTTGTATTACAGTAAATAGATGCAATTTCACCACACAGTTCTGTTATTTGTCATTACCCACTTTGTCATTATATCCACATTATTGATGATTATTTATCAAAGCTCTCATTGTTTGAATACTTGGTGAAGGCACCAATGGTCAACCCTACAATATGGTCACAATATCAATGTGATATTGGGTTTCTCTATATCGCCCAGCTCTAACTGACTTTTAGTCAACCAAAACTTGACTAAAAACACAGGACGAGGTTGACTTAATATGATCCTAATAACTAACAACAACAACTAACAAGGATATTTGACTATCTAACAAGACTAATTGTGCATTCAAATAATTTGTGTCAGTTTACTTGCATCCCACCAGTGTAGAGTTCTACATGTAGGCACCAACGTTTCTGTCCGGCATCGTTATGACCGAATCAACCACTACGTACTAGACGTATGAGATACATTGTAATCAAACAGCATTGAGTCTGGGTTAATAATACCATACGTTGAAGCAAATTAACGTTAAACAATTAACGTGCCATAATAAATTATAAAAAAAATTAAAAACCGGTTGAAAATAGTAGCAAAGGAGGAGCATTAATGTGAACAAGTCTACAAAATTATTGAGTGAAGGACTTATTCAACATTACAAAAGAAACTCCATCATCATAACTGGCTCAGCTTTTCAGTGCCTATACGCTGTCAAAGGCTAAACCGTGCAAGGGTACAGGAGAAAATTGATGCCTTGAATCTTTGAAAAATGTAAAAGGGAATAAATAATAAAACAGTCATTTTTGTTACACAGGTCACACACGCCACCATTCTGCTGATGAAGTCTGAGTGCTTACAATGTTTAATTTTAAGCTTCAAAGTTCCCCAATTTTATTGTAAAAAAAAACAAAACAGTATGCTCGATATTTTGATGCTCTCAAGATAAGGGTGCAATCATGAATTTCCTCCACTGACATTTTTGAAGCCTGAAATACATAAATTAAAAACAACCATCTACCTTGCATAGTGGACTTTGTGTGCATGTGTCTTACATAAGTAATGTGGCTGTAAGTTCTGTAGCCTCTGCAAACACCTGTCGTAGCACTTGCCTAAGTGTTTGCCTTCGGCAATAGCACCAACTTTAAAAATTCATACATTGCTGTGCAGTGTAATCATTTTTTGTAACCATAAACTATTTTTTTCTCAGTTAGAACCAGACCCTATGTGTTTAAGTTGATGTGGCAATGGTGTACTTATGCTCTCTGCTCCTCTTGGCCAAAGCAGTGTTCCTGTATACATCATGATATTTAAAGCCGTTTTGCAAATTTAATGAATCATTCGTGCAGCAGCATTTGCAAGTTTAATCATGTGCAAACTGCACGTTGGCAACTGGGGAAGGCACAGATTCAATTACTGACAATTAATAATCTGGAAGATATATCAATTATATTATACTTAGAGCAGTTGTTTGTGATTATTTATGTATATGTTGCAGTAACAGCTGGTTGAAGAGGTCAGTGCTCTAAATGTTTTCACAGTTCAGTTATTGGTCCCTGATTCCAGGTTGGTGCTCCGTTTTCTTTGTCTGTCAATTAGGGAAAGTTATTAATACACATATTCATAGCTTTAATATTGATAAAACATCTTTGTTAAATTGACAATAATTGAATATGTAACCTTCAGTGTTCCCAACATGCATGTTTCTGCTTACCTTGCACGGCAGCTAGATTCTCGCCATATCTCAAGATTAAGCAAGATTCACAGTTGGTTAGTAACAATTCCAAATTTTACTGAACAATTACGTGTCTCAGAAATAATTGCAAAGTGCCCGCCCTTTTCCAAACAGTTGTCAATGACGGCTTCTCAGATGGTTCTATGTAACAAATCATCTGACGCGTCAGTTTATGATTCTGCAGCACCAGTTTCAGTCAGTCTGGCCAAGAGCCCATTCAGGCCCTCTTCCAATTGCTCCAAATCGAGGCACCAATCACAACCATTGAGGCGGGCTTTACACGATGACGATAGCACAGCGACAGCAATCAGCTTTTTGTTTACATTCAACACAACGGCCACCGTAGCGCAGCCACCCGTTGCCGTTGCTGCAACGTCACCCGGATCGTTGGTCTGATTGGTTGAAGGCCTATCCTACTGCGCCCAGAGGCATTGGAGCGGCATCCATTGGTGACGCCCGCTGAAACGGGCTGTGAATGAAGCTTGCCAAGACCCACTCTGGTTCAACTAAGAAGAACATTGTGGGACTCATTTTACGTATCTTGGGGTTTTTCAAAATTGTTAAATATAAGTCTGAAAATTTATAATGCAAGATGCACAATTCATTTTTTTTTGTTTTGAAAGGGGTATTAAGACAACTCACAGAGGAACAACTAAATAAAATAGCCTGGATTGTAGCCTGGTAACTGGATGAACCACTCATACAATAAAACAATAGTGATTTAATGGTTATCACTTGATTGCACAGTTGATTGAAAGGATTTTTGTCAGCCCTCATTTCTCTCCTAGAGAGCATCCCCAACACCCACTGATTATTGAACAGTAGTGTGGCGCCACGGCTTACTATTTGTCTTTGTTATCACTAGCTTGCACTAGATCAACTGCCCGTTCTCCCTGGTTTCATCTAAGCCAGTCCAGGCTGAATCAAGGCCAACAAACCAACATCTATATATACCAGGCACCAGAATAATTCTGATTACCACTCAGAATGGAGGGGGGGGCATGAGTAACTGCATGAGTAACAAGATGTACAGATAGATAGTCCCAGAGGCTGTTGAACAAGAATAAATGACCAAGCCTTCCGGCATTCAGAACCACACCAGAACTAACGTTCATGAATACAAAACATCAGAAGAAAGAAAAACACACGGCCTGTGCATTTACAACATTATACAAACTATTGTATAACATCCACGATTCAGAACCAAGGACAGCGACAAGTTTACTAACCGCAGCAGGCAGATGCGGACGTGAGTCAAGCACAGATGAATCTGCAGCAGAACAAAAGCACAGTGATGCCAAGGGTTAAAAATAAGCTTCACTCACCGTCTAAAATAGCTGAAGGCGGCGAGTGTCTGCGTCTCTCGACGACCAGCTGGGCCTTCCGCGAGGTAAACATGGCTCAAGCGTGGAAAACTAGCGTTAGTTTTCTCATGTGGCAGTCAAGAAAACAACAAGTTTTAATGTATTAGGCCAAAATAACCCCCGAGTCAAGGTAAAAGCAGCCGTTGGAAGTGGAGGAGGAGTTAATGAGCTGCACCTGTCCACTGTTGCTGTAATGTTAGCCGCTAAGGTTGTTAGCCCCGCTGGAACTTTAGCTAGCAGTTATCGCTAAAATATTAGCTGGTGAATACTTTGGGAAGAAAACCATTTAGCAAAGTCCATTTTCAACGCTACCCAGCTAGCAACCTCCACTTATGTGTGTAACTTAGAAGTTATATACACTTCCTGTCACATTAATTATCACCTGGACAGAAGAGTCAGACTTCTTCTTCTTCTTCTTCTTCTTCTTCATGGAAATTATGGCAGTTTAGACGCTCAAACAGGATGTTTTAACATTTTATCACCTTTATGGATCTAACATGTGTATTAAACTGTATAATTATTTTTGGGAGGGCTCAGGTAGCCTAATCATAAATACTATTCACTGATTTGATCATTGAGGGTGACAGGTCACAAAAACAATGATTTTTTTATGGACCTGGTGTCATTGACTTGGTCTAAGCTATTATCCTTTTTTGTCTGCCACTTGTAAATACAGAAAGATAGCCTACAAAGGCAGCTAAATTATAGTTAATCCCAATTAGCAGGATGTGTCGGCAGTAATAGACTAATCTTTGTCGTGATATGACACAATGTAGAGGGTCCAACAAGAGCAGCTGGTTGCTGATGATTTTTTGGAGCTTCATTCAATAATCCTAAAATTATTTGTAGTGTGGCAGGAGGAACACTCTCAGAAAAACAAGACATTCCAAACACAATCAAACTGAATTGGCGCACAGAAGCAGTGATCACAAGCGTAAACTTATTAAACCTGAAGGACACAAAAAGGGATTTTTTTTTTCTTAAGAAAACAAAAAAATTGGCAGCCTCAAATGGCCTTGACCTTCTTTCAAAACCCAATACTTTATTTTTTTTATTTTTTTTAAGCTCTACAGCTGTAGGATATTTATATTACTGGAGAAACATTACAAATGGTTCAATTGCATGGCGTAAATGACACCCCATCTGTGACATACAGCACTGAGCAGTTCCAGTGGAAATCCAAAGACATGAGTGACTTTGAAAAAGGGTTCAAAAACCAAGGAGTCACTGAGTGGTGATGAGTATGAAAATGAACTGAACTGTCACCCATCTGTATATGCTATTGGAGGTGCTGAAAGCTCAGCGGGGAGATGACCTCAAGCTGCTCTGCCAATGTGTCATCGGCATCGGCGGTCACTCAAAACAAGTATGACTGTCCTCCGGCTCCAGAAGGGAACATCAAGCTTCCCTCTCCCGAGCCACATTAACCATTATTTATCAACTTTTTTATGATGAAAAAATGGTGCAGGGAAAACAACAGAATGCAATAACCAAACAAGTTGTGTAATTAATATATTTATCATATACATAATATGTTAAGGCAACAGTAGAAATTGGTTCAAAACCAACTAAGGTCATTTGGATCGGGAATGGCTTTTCAAAGCAGAATTGCAAAGCGAGAAGCAGAGAGAAAAAGTTAAGCATTTAATATTATTTAACTGTCCTTGAGCTGACAAGAGTAAATCAGGTTCATTATGTTTGCAATATTTAGTACATTTAGTGTTTGTTTTTTCCAAATCTGTGCAATTTAAAAGTGATTTTGCCAAACTACAATTCCCACTAAAAAAAAGCCATATTGAAGCTTATACGTAACTTATAATTAGATCTACTTCCTGAACTCTTTGTACTTTTGAGCTTTGAAATTCAAGAGTATGATTGACAAAATAATCTCAACTTTAAGATCCACTTAGCTTCGTCAGAGCTGTCAACCACGTCACACAGTCTTCATCAGCAAATGGAGGTGCTTCTTGTGACCTAAGAAAGGATCTTCAGTCACAAGATAAGTGGTCATATATAGGGATGAAATGGAGGTCGTAACCCCTGCCCGGAATGTCTATGTCATTGGATGGAGTCCTTGACCTCTTGCCGGCCGTCCGTTGACACTTGGTCGCTGACTTTGACCCCTTTCCAGTCGACGCTGTGGCCTTTTTTGGTCTGGTGGCCACAGACAGCTGATGTGATCTACTTCCAGTGTTCATTCAGTTGTTTGCCTACCGGGTCCTTAATAGCTAAATACTATATGTAAACTGTCATAACATTTGTGTCACACATGTCTAACTCTCAGCTTTAGAGCAGGATTGCATATATGATATGTATAAAAGGTTGCAGGTATGTCCCTCCATGCAATAGTGTTTATATGTCTGTTTGAATGTGTTATAGGAAGTTATTGCTCTAATGTGTGAAAAATTAACCCTGACCATAATTGTATATATTGCTTAAGTGATATGTTCCTGTCTTGTGTTGTGTCATTGAAGTAGGTCACAAAGTGTTGCAGAGGAGTTATTCTGGATCTGAAAGTAAAATGTAATGGCTAGATTATTTGTGTAGTCAGGGCGCTGTGTGAAAGGGCAGTGCAGTGTTAAGTCCAAGGGGGAAGGTTACCATGGATCCTGTAAGCTTTATTGTAGACGTCTGCAATTGGTTCAATGGTTTTCTTTGTGGTGAGGGACCAAATTGGAAGACAGCAGGGTATTGTTTTAAATAGTGATTGCATATAGGTATGTGTCTGAGACAACCACATTTATACAAGATCAGACCATATCTCCCCCATGGAGATATGGTCTGATCTTGTATAAATGTGGTTTCCATAAGTGAGATGTGAAACCAGGGGCACTCCAAGATGGACACCCCAGAGGTTTTTGCGATTGTTAGTTGATGATTTAATTGATGATTTGCGAAAGGAATAGGGTCAGGCGTGATATACATTCATTAGGGGATTGAAAATACATAAATTCAATTTACTTGTGCATTGATAGTTAATTGATAGATAATTAGATTTCAACCAATAGTGTGACTGGAGGAGTTTTGAATTAATTACATCATGTTTTGAGTAAGAGAGAAACATTGCAGTATCATCAGCATATAGTAGACAATGTGAACATTTACACACATTGGGAAGGTCATTGATATACAGTAGAAAGAATAAAGGACCCTCAGCACTGCCTTGTGGAACTCCCATAAGCTATAGGGGTAGATGTTATATGACCGATTTTAATCAACTGAGACCTGTTAGGTAGATATGAGGAGTGCCTCATTATCACAAAAGAGGAAATAGAAATTGTTCCAGTTACATAGCCTTTGTTTACTGAGGTACTTATTTGTTCAGTAAATGGTAATATAATAATAATTCATACATACAGTATATGGTATTGGTTGGAAACACTATTGAAAGTCACAGAGGGTTATTGCTTTAACCCTTGTGTTGTCTTCCCGTCAAAATTGAAAATCAACACTTTTGTTGAGGCTTTTAATCAATGTTTGTTGCTTTTTTGTCATTTTTAACACTACGTAACACTAACTTATTAACTTTAGTTTTACAGTTATTTTTGGAATTTATTGTCAATAAACCTCATTTATAGGAAATTATACCTAATGTTTTTACCTAATGAGTTAGAAAAGCAGAAATTAGGAATTATTTAGACTAAAATTAAAGGAATGTATGTTGATGGATAATCACAGACTGGAATATGTCAACTTTTACTCAATACTATTTTGAAACCACTTTTTTTTTCTCCAAATGCTATAAAATTGAATAAGACACCCCAAAAAGAATGAAAGTAGAGTTTTCTACTTGCCAAAGTGCGTTGTGTGGAATCAACCATGTTATTTTGGGTAGTTAAAAAGAACAATGATATACGAAAACGGGTCAATTTGACCCAAGGACAACATGAAGGTTTAAGATGAATAGAAAGGATTTTTTGCCAAAAAAGGATGATTTGAGCAATTTTCCAGCCGGTGGGAAATGGAAAGCCTGACACAGAGATTGATCAGATAATGGAGAAGAGGCATACGGCTGTCAGCATAAGACAAGAAAATTTAAACCATACTTATATGTATGGGCTTGTCTTGTAAGGAAATTTGAATATTGTTTTCTCATATTGACCAGTGATGACCATAATGTTGTTGCTTTAGAAGCAGTTTAAATAATTTGCTTCTGGAAGTAGAAAGTCTTAGCTTTGTGTAGTTCATGAGTACATTTGTCTCTGTTTTCTATGAAATGAGTTTTACTCTTCAATATGTTTTGAGAGAGTTTCTTCTGTTTTAGTCATTGCAGAATTACAGAAATTAACAATGGTGATTCATACTGCTAAAATTGTACCTTGTACTGTATTTGTATTATTATGTACCTGTACTTGGCAGTGGTATGATTTTTTTGGCATTTTGTTTCCACCCTGTTATAGAACTAAGACACAGTTTGTTCTGGGTTTTCAGTCATTGCTTCGCTCAATGTCTATAATTTCAGCATTATACTGATGCAATTTATGGTATCTTTGAGATGAAAAACGTAAATATACCATATATATTAAAATTGTTTTTGGGCATTTTTAGGCTTTTATTGACAGGATAGCTGAAGAAATGAAAGGGGGAATGACATGCAGCAAAGGGCTGCAGGTCGGAGTCAAACCCGGGCCCTCTGTGTCGAGGAGTAAACTTCTATATATATTTACCAACTGAGCTATTTGGGTGCAGGATGGACATAATTTTACTTGCTATATTTTTCTTATTAACATCTGGATAACAGTGCCAACACCAAAATCTTTTCCCATCTGTCAGTAACTAACCCTTTCAACGTTGTTGGTTTGCTGTCTGTGTCTTGCTTACAGCTGCCGTAGCACACTGCCTCTCAGCTCTTGCTACTCAGGGAGCTGACATGACCTCATTATCGTACTTTGTTCCTCTCACTGGCTCCCAGTTTGACCCCGTGTTGACTGAAGGGTTTCTGCGGCTTGTTTTGAAAGCTTTAAATGTGCTGGACGGCCCAGACTTTTTTTTACGTTAGCCCATTGAAATCTCAAAGCGATTCCGCAGAGAGCTCAAGCTTTTTGAGGTCGCAAAGGACTGTGAGCCTTCTCTGAATTAAATTAGCAGAAAAACACAATTTAATTCATAAGTGTTCTTATTGATGTTGGCATAGCTGTGGTGTGCATGTGTGATCCGTTGTATTGTAACTCTGGAGAACCATTTGTATTTGGTTCATTGTTTTTACAGCATTGTGATCGCCCATGGTTGTTTTCAACCTTGGTTAACTCGACTTCATTTGAACTTAGCTACCGGAGCTCTTCTTTTGTTTTTATCTATGTGGAATATACAAAGCTTTTTTATGAAAAGTTTTTAATGCATATTTTAATAATTCTAGTCCCATTTCAAACATCCCAGTCTCCCTAAAGAGTCTGTCCTGAGGTTAATTGAGTCAACATTTAAATCACTTTGTTATGGTGAAAAATCCTCAAGACAGCCATTACTCTGGAGAGCAGTGAGAATGTCACAGGACAAACACATACACACACACACACACACACACACGTTTAGTGTTCAAGGAGGTAACTCAGCAAACATTCCAGGCATCTGCTTACAACAGAAAGGTGATGGATAGTGGGTTAATTTTGTTGCACTACTCATTACAGGCTCAATATGTTTGGCTCACAAAAGCTCTGCAATTATTGCTATTGAAAAGCATGCCAAGGTAAGATCATGAGGTGATGTTACTTTATGTCTCATATATTCAGTGTTTCAACAATTAATTAAATAACTGCCAGGGCCGAAGACAACAAATATGTGCCAGCCAAGTTTCAAATGAATTAATTTTTTTCTTTGAACTAGCTTGAACAAATTCAGCCTTCAATGATTCACTTTTTTAACTGTAAGGCGATAGATCAACATGCAAAAAAGTACACGTGATACGCTACTTATTTCATCTAAAAAAAACTCAAAAGGTTGCCTGGATATGTTTGTTTAACGTGTCCATATGTTCTTTTAATCATCACTGTTTAAAATCATCCGTTAACTAGCCATTCATCAAATTCCCCACAGTAATCCTGTAGCTTTTTTTGTGCACATGTAACATCCTATACTACGGAGATGTTAACAAACATTACTGTTAATAATAATCACGCACTACATATGTTGGTTAACTACGTGTCTTTTTATTTAGTTTAATGGTAATTGAGTCACATATCAGCTTTATCTTACTGGCTTCTGCTCGTGGAGGAAAGTTTGCTGCAATCTGCAGGTTCAAATCATAGACAGTTAAAGAAATGGACCAACAGACCCCGTTGTTCTGGACGGAGACCAGTGAAGTCTATTAGAAGCACTTTTCCTGTGATGGCTGAGCGTTATTGCGCAGCCTCCAACTGAGCTTGATGATGTAGATGTGATGTAGGCAACCTGTCTGAAAGTTGTAAGTCTTCTGGTAGCTGTGCCAAGAGAAATCTCAATCATTCCCAATCAGCAGGTATACGTTTGGGGATAACATAGGCACAGGCTAATTACTGCTAACTAAAATGCTAGTTAACATTAGTAATTAAACCTTAACAGCTAATGTAAGTCCAAACTGTCTGCGAGTTTACTCTGTACTATACGGTAATTCCTCTACTGTGCGACAGCAAGTCGCTTGGTTATGACACAATGGTTAGCCTATTTTTCACAAAACCGTCTGCTACGGAGCCATAACGTGAGGTACAAGGTAATGGAGCCTTATATACATTGTCGTGTTTATTTAGAAATAAACAATGGTCAAATAGAGTCTTTAAATGCTTCAGATGTAAAGTTACTCGCTCTTTTTTTTTGCCTTACCATTTGCAAAAGTTGTGGATAGTACCTGGTAGGCTCACCTGGCCCTTCGTTTGATACCACCTCGGTTGAGGTTCCAAGCAAACGGATCCAATACTAAAAGGTGAAGGTAAAACACTGCAGACTGCTGATTGGTCAGAGAGAACTATCATTAACATGATACTGGACATCCTGCACAAACCCACAATTTAACACGCCAGTCGAGCGGAACTTTGCACCGTGTTGCCTCACAAGCCAGAAGCTGAGTTTTCATAGCCTCTTCTAGAGAGGGGGGGTTGTGATCAAGCCAGAGATCACAGTTTCATTTCAACAAGGCAAGTGGTGCTTCTGCTAACATGTATAATCGGATGAATTGGCTGTGTTTAGTCAGTGTGTGTTCACTGCCTGGGGTTGATGTCTTGTGTGTGCTGCCTAATTAACTAATTTCTACTCTCATGGTTTGCTATGGAGATGCAAAGTCCCTCTCATTATATGGACGGTAGTTGACAGGGAGAAACATGTGAATACGAAACACACACTAGCATTGTAGCTTCAGCCAAAGTGTGGCATGAGTAGTCTTTCTAATTAAGTAGTTTCACAGTCTTATACTGCAACAGTTTTAGGACAAATTGAGACTGTCTTCCATCCATGGTCATCCTTGTATCCCTGGTCGAGTCGTGGGGGCAGCACCTCCAGCAGGGGACCCCAAACTTCCCTTTTCCAAGCCACCTTAACCAGTTCTGACTGGGGGATCTCGAGGTGTTCCCAGGCCAGGGTGGAGATATAACCCCTTTACCTAGTCCTGGGTCTTCCCCGAGGCCCAGGGGGTGTCCGCACCAGATGCCCGGACCACCTCAACTGGCTCCTTTTGACACAAAGAAGCAGCAGCTCTACTCGGGATGTAGTTATTTTGGTCATGAGCCAGCCTTCATGACCAAGGTGAGGGTAGGATTGAAAATTGACCGGTAGATCAAGAGCAGAGCAGTAAAGCAAATGCAATGCTGCCCCCTCTGCTCTGATTCTCTGGACAATCTCCCACTCCATTGTCCCCTCACTTGCAAACAAGACCCTGAGGTACTGTACTTCACTTGGGGTAAGGACTTATTCCCTACCAGGTATAAACAATTGATTTCCTACTGAGAACAATGAGCTCAGATTTAGAGGTGCTAATCCTTATCCCAGCCACTTTACACTCGGCTGCAAACTGATCCAGTGAGTCATCAGCACTACATCGTCTGCAAAAAGCAGCGATGAGACTGGGACTGAAAATGATCTGTTACGATTTGGTTTGAGCTTTGTTTAGACCCCCGGGCAGCTACACACAGGATTATGTATTGAAAGTTCTTTATTTGTCCTAATGCCAACCTAACACCAAACAAAAGTGATTACACTGTCGCAGACTAATTTCCAATGTCGGAATGAAGTCATGAGAGTCTTGCTTGGTTGGGGCATGCTCCCGTAGTCTCAATCATTTGGTGTAAGGTTGTCATAAACCTGAGTCCGAGTCTGTATTTTTCCCGCCTTGATGTTCCAACAAAATCAAACATGTGAACATTGTCAACAACCAATGGGTGCCTTCCCTTCAGCACCAAACAGGAAGCATAATGTGTACTTCTAGTGTATGGAATGCATAAGCCGAACTTGCAGGCCGCGTGAGGTGGCAGGTAAGGGCAGGTGATCAGCAGACTCAACTCAGGTTCTGGCAAACACACTGGAGGTGGAAGAGACACAGGTGAGAATTTTTCCCAGCAAAGTAACAACTAGAGATCAATTAAAATTTCATTCAGTAGAGCACGAGGGCCTGGTAGAGTTACCATGTAGAATGTGGAACAATCTGGAAACAAGTGAGAGGAGCGCCGGGGTTCTTATACAGAGCGTGATGATTGATGAGAAACAGATGTGGTCAGGTTGTGATTGCTGAACCATGCCAGAAGCGTGCACACAGGGGCGGATTGGCCATCTGGCAATTCTGTCAAATGCCAGAGGGGCCGGACCATTTTATTTTTTTTTTAATATACAAACAAATTGTCTTTATTGGCTGACAGCGCATAGGACGGGTTTTTATCGCTTGCATGATTTCATTATGGTTATAATAATAATAGTTATATTAATAATTATAATATTATAATAACTAGAACTGCAAGCGTTTACGACGGGGTCCAAGCCTCCCTGCGCAAAGTCAGCCCTAACGACCCGGGGAGCGCACAAAAGTGGAACCCAAAGCAAAATGATGGGGGGGAAAATGTCAAGAAATATCGAGAGGCGCATGTAACAGTACGGATTAATAGCACAATGACCTCAAAAATCTCCGGGCTTCTAGGCTGGATACAAAACCTTCTGTAAGGGATAGGAAGTCAACAAAGACATCGGCAGAATGGGGGCCACTGTTAGCTTTTAGCTCCAAAAGACAGTATGTTTATATTATTAAGTTACAAAGTTATGAATGAATCAAAAGTGCTGTTTGGCGTCATGTATGACGGACTCAGATGTGATAGGCCAAAAGTGGTCTACGTTGATTATAGTGCCCCCTAATGGCCTATCTTTACCAAATTTGATACAGAGCCTACTACTGCGGTTCCCGCATCCTCAGGCTTGGACCCCTAAATATTAAGCATTTGGCCAGTCGGCAACGGTCAGCCTGGTCCCGAAATGAGCCAACCGACCCACTCAGAGGTTACTGAAATTGGGACATTCAGTCAAAATCAAGCATATCACCTTCAAATGGGATCGCCATTTGTAGGGTTCAGGCTGTACCGGACCATCCCGGTGATCATGCTGCTCTGCCTGTACCGGACCCTCCCGGTGATCATCCGTCTGACGCCATCAGTACTAAATTGTTTCATTTCCGTTTAAAAATGTCTCGTTGTCACGTTAAATAGTAGCCTAGTCTAATTCGGTGTTTTGGTACAGTTGGTTTTAACGCCTGAAAACCCTGAACAAGCAGTGTCGTTCTGCTCCATCTTTCTGCTGTGAACCATTCACATAGTGATTAGTTTTACACTATGTGAGTTAAACTCTGCAATTAATCCGCGGTTCACATGTAGGCCTATGCATGAACTGCAATGGTCCGTTACACTGTAGGCTATATTCAACATCGCTGATATTTCTTGATCAATAGAATGTAGAAAACATTAAGCTACACTTGTACAATTGTACAATAACACAATCATGTTATGGATACAATTTTGTATCCATAACATGATTGTGTTATTGTACAATTTAACAGTAAAAGCAGTAGCCCATGTAAGTCAGCCCTACATTTTTCAATTTGGGACTAAAACGTGCTCTTTGGGGTAAAAAAAGTTACCATACCTGTTCATGCTAATTAAACAATTAGACTTTGGGGTCAAGTGTTGCCGTATCCGGCCCGTGTCCCAGATGTGAAAGCCCCCTTACTGCACTACTGAATATAATAATATTCCATTATATTTTGTATTTTGAATTGTTACCTGCCACCAGAATTTTGTAATTTCCTTGTCATAAATATAGATGTTTTTACAATAAATTACTGCCTAAATATGTATCAGAATGCAGGAATTGAAGTCTTCAGAATTTCCTGGGGGAGGACTCCCCTGCTTTGTGTTCCCCAAAGGCCAATTCTTAGCAAGGAAAAACCCTGAAGTATAATCACAGACAGCCATAAAAACAAATTTAGATTGCAGTTAGAGAGTTAAAGCAGATAAAATAGAGATACAGATAGTCAATATGTAGAGTGTCAACAGAGAGAAACACGGACAATCGAACAGAATGACAGTGACAACAAAGAACAAGATACTGTAGAGAATGACAGTAACTGGCATAAATAGGCAGTATGTGTCAATTTGTCATAAACGTGTTCTCTTTCAAAAGTAGTAAGCATTGTTTGCCATCAACTCACATTACATGTTTTATAATATGTTACATAAGGTACTGCTTATGTCATTTCATCATCTGTACACAAATGTAATTAGTGAATGCACGTGTCCGTGGGTGGGCTGCATGGGCGTGGTAATGTGGGCTGGTATGGCTACAGTGCCAGGGCTGAATATTTGTTCCTGTCCGCCTCTGCGAGCACACACACACACACACACACACACACACACACACACACACACACACACACAAAGGCGGAGACATAGGGACAGACTGATAGGAAACACTGGGGAGGTCTGGAGTTCACAGAAAGGGCTGTAACATTATCTTTTGAATTGACAAACATCATTCAACTGGGATCAAATAATTATTTGTCTCTTGTTAACTACATATTTTGCTGAACTATGTCCAATGTTGGTCCACTGGAAGGGGGTTACCTGTGTAATTGCAGACGCTGCTTTTGTATTGGTGTTGATTGTGAGTTAATTCCTTGTTAAGCCTGAGCTCATATTATTCTTGGTTAATGATATGAGCATTGGGATGATTGTATGCTGGTTTATTTACATTTTTAAGTACTCATGTTTGAGTGTTATGGGCCCTTTGTTGTTTTTTATTGGCTCAATGAAAACTCTGATCCAAAGCAGAGAACATGTATGTTGGCTGTGTAACATGACAGCTGTCTTGCTCACAGCTCATTTACATAATTATTTCCCATTATTCGCTCAATGGGAAAATCCAGCTGTCTCATATCAGAGACGTAAACACATGTTCTCATTTTCTTCAAACATATTATATTCAGTCAAACATTACAAACATGTTTCAACTTCAATTTGATGGTTAACTTGGCTGTTTTACTTTTTTTTTTTACATTCAGGCCCATCTTAAGTTCATACCGATGTACTGATTTTCAACACTACGTGGCATTTCATAAAAAAAAAAAAAAAAAAGAGATGGCATGGATTTATGGTTTTAATATCCTTAAATTCATAATCATCTGCTTGCTGGCATGTCCTTTCCTGCTGCTGCATATCAAGTGGATAATTATGATCATGGTGTAGATATTCCCTGCAATGGCTGGAGATACTTGGCAACAGGTGCTGCTGTCCAACAGATAGTAGCTTCTATAGCATAGCTTTATATTGCTGTATGTTATGTAGTTTTAGGAATAAAGTTTAATGTCACACTGCTGCACTGAGTTTTTTTTGTTGTTGCAGGGAGCGACATGGTCAAAGTCACCAAAAATGAACATCTGTACACTCACTGTTGTGAATGTGTTGCATTCCATTCTGTAAAAACTCTGAACAAAGCATCTTTCATCTGTTTGAATTGGTATCATAAAACAAGTATCTCCTTTCTTAATATTTATCATGGTGAACCTAGCTTAAAGTAGACCTTCCTCCACAGTGCTGCGAAGTACGGTCTGGCTCCTCCACGCGTACTGTACATTCCAGGATATGAGAAAAAACCGCTCTGGGTTAATTTGCATTTCTATAAACCAATCACAATCGTATTGGGCGGCGCCCAATTTTTTGTCAATACAGTACAGTAACGTGAGCTATTCAAATAAATTAATAAATGGTTAAAAGCAATTTTACTTCATCCACAGCAATCCTGCCACAGCTGGTCCCAAAACATCCCAGTTAGATCGTAAATGCCGAAACGTTAAACACATTTTTTGAAAATCTTTACAAACATTCCCCAAAAGAACCAAGCAGGCCTGATTGCATGATCCAAAACATGTCATTTTCAGCGGTTAGCCTGATAGCTCGAAGTTTGTTCGGATTATCCGGTCATTGATCAAGAATAACCTTGAACCAACCCTCCTTTTCTCTGGAGCCTCTTTTCTTATCGTCTCTACTGTCATTTCATAGAAAATGTGTATATCCTTGTGTGTCTCATCAAACCTTTAGAACAGTGCAAACTGAACCCTGCTTCATGTCACTTTGTTCTCTGAGATCTCGTAACTGCTTTCAGAATCAACTCCCAGAGGTCCAGCCAGTAGATGATAGGACACCAACCACAAAATCTGTATCAGTATCTGTATGCAACCTCATTCCATTAATGCATGTTACTAACTCGACTTCTTCCCTTTCCCGGAGTCTTGTGCCCTCTCCTCTCTCCTCCTATCGCTTCCTGCAGGTGTTTCTGGCTCTGGATCTGTGGTTGGAGTCACTTGCTGCCTCCATGTTCCTGCTTGACACCCTCTGCTGCAATTCTCCGTGTCTCTCTCTGTCTGTCTCACTCTCTCTCTCTCTCTTTCTCTCACCCCCAACCGGTCGAGGCAGATGACCGCCCACCCTGAGCCATGGTTCTGCTCGAGATTTCTGCCTCTTAAAAGGAAGTTTTTCCTTCCCTCTGTGGCCTAGTGCTTGCTCTTGGTGGGAACAGTTGGGTTTCTGTTAATAACATCACAGAGTACGATCTAGACCTGCTTTTTTATGAAAAGCGCAAAGATTACTGTTGTTGTGATTTAGCGCTATATAAATAAAATTGAATTGAAAACAATCATGAGTGGATTCTTTCATAACACTTGCATAAACAAATCCAGTCCTTATGAGTTAGCTAATTGAAAAACAGCTCTTTTTGACTGCCTTTATTATTTTCCTCACAGATTTCTAGTATATTTGATGTTTTAAATACATTGTGGAAGGTGGTAAACTCAGAAGACTAACAGTTGTCGGGCTCTAGGAGAGGTTGCGGGAGTCTACTGGTTGTTGTTTTTTTTGGCCATTTTTTAGCCTTTATTTTTGACAGGACAGATGAAGACATGAAAGAGGAGAGAGAAGGGGAATGACAGGCAACAAAGGGCCGCAAGTCGGAGTCGAACCCAGGCCCGCTGCACTGAGGAGTAAACCTCTATATATGGTCACCTGCTCTACCAACTGAGTGATCTGGGCGCCCGCGTGAGTATACTTTAATGAATGCTGAGCATTTGGGACATGCTTTACAGGCTGCCTTCACAGACTCAATGATACATAGACAAAAAGGCAAACATTCCCTTGGTTTCCATGGCACTGTTTGCTCATCCTGATTGAAGGAAGAAGGCAAAAACAGAGCAAAGCAGCACACCAGCAGTTGGCTGATGATGGTATCAGAGATGATCTCAATGAGAACCCTGTGGGCCCCCAGTCAGGAGCAGATGGCCGAAGAACATGATTTGTTGAACGCCACTCCTGCTGGTGTGGAATGCGAAAGCAGTGATGTGACTGAAATAACTAACTGGTGCTTATATAAAGGGTTGCCATCGGTTCGATGATGAAGTTTGGCATTTTAGTTTCAAACCCATTTCTCTCATGCAGTCGTTGACTAATTGCGCCGACATTCATAATTACAGTCGTGTGAAGCCACCCAGTGAGCTGCGCTCCAAATCGGAGATTATATGAGGTTAGGAGTGATTGGGAAGCATTCCTAGAGAGGCATGTCTATTGCTGTTAGGAAAAAAATAAAACTACTCCTGAATGAAACACATTGAAGTGTCAAATCAATTATCATGAACTCATGAAAAAAAGCGACGTGTTGGTGACTCAGCTGTCATGAGTTTAGGCAAAGATATTGGCACATTTGTTGAAAGCGAAGACCGGAAAGAGGAGGAGGAAGAAGAGGAGGAGGATGAACATGGGTTGTTTTTCTGTTTTGTTTTTTTGTACATGCATTTGCGAATCCAAAAAAAACCAAGGCTCACAAGGGTTTTTGACATTTTTGCTAGTTTTTCCTTTCAACCAGAAGCTGACCATTTTATAAACTGTCTCAATTTTGATACAGGTTAAATTTTTTGTATGTTGCATTTGTTGTGATCTTCAATATAGTGTGCCATAAACTCTACACTGCAAAGTATTTGGTTCTTACCAAGATAAAAAAAAAAAAAAAAAACTGTTAGATAATTATCTTGTTTTAAGAGTGAATTTCAAGTTTTAAGTGTTCAACTTAACACTATAATCTTAAATCAAGTAAGCTTGTCGGGGGAAATTATCTTGCTGCATGGCCAGATGATTTCACTTGTTTTGTGTACCTTTTCCCTCAGATTTAGTGTTTTAATCTTGTTTTTAGACCCCCCCCCCCTTTTTTTGCAGTGTAACCAAATTAGATAATCTGATCTTTCTTTTCCAAGTCTTTGTCTGGATTTCAACTTTTCTTAAGTCTCTATATTGTAATCCATTGCCTTGCTTGGCCTGTTTCTGCATGTCTTTGCTTCAAAGCTTTTCATACACTTTAAGCTATCATCTAATCTGAGATGGTGGATAGTGACAATGTCTGTAATGTCATGGCAGTGGCTTGATACATCAGTGTATCGGCTCATAGTGTAACATTTTCATCCTGGGGCCTTTCTGTGGAAGTGTTATAGACTGCCAACTGTTTGGACTCGGGTCAACAGAGAGCCAAAGCCACATGAATAATGCATGGTGTCAGCTCTCAGGCATACAGCCCTGTCTGTGCTGCCACAGCACATGCAGCGCTAGAGAGAGACTGAGTTACAGAGATCATAGAGAGCAGAGGCGGATAAGACAGTCACACAGAAAAAAAGGGGGCACAGAGATACAGAGGATCATAACAAGCACAGAGATGTACAATATTTGTGACAGGAAAGAGATATGTAAAGTTCAGTTCACTTAAATTTAAAAACAAAAACTTTTCTCATGCACCACTGCAACTAATTATATTTTCATTATGGATTGATTTGTTACTATTAAAAAAAATTTTAGAAAATGGACTCACACAATTACCCAGAGTCCAATGTGAAGTCCTTAAATGTATTGTTTCTTTCCCAAACATTCTAAAACAAAGATATTCAGTTTAGAAGAAAATACCTGGAATTGTTAAATTACTTCTGCCTCTGAAATATGAATATGTGCTACTTTTCTCTTTTATATCATTATTAAATGGTATATCTTTGGGTTTTGGACTGTTTGGTCAGGCAAAACAAAGAGTTTCAAAATGTGCTTTGAAAAATCACAGTTGACAAATTTGTATTTTTTTTTTTTACAGAAACAAGATCCCAGTTGCTCTGGATAACCCGCAGACTTCACTCTCAGCACTCCCGTTGGAACGAAATGCTTTTAGCAACACAAACTGAATTCTATTCAGCCCCGTTTTGATTGAACTGGGAGCAGCATCTTGAGTGCAATGTGCACAATCTGCATGGCTATATAAGACCAGGGATGAGGACAAATGTCTTTCTGGAATTTGGGTAAACTGAGTCTTGAAGACAGAAGAAGGAAGCAGAAAAAAAAAAAAATAGAGTTGCAGAAAACTGACCCAAAACGTCAATGAAGAAACTGAAAGCAAGGGAGATGTGGGCACCCGACAGAGAGCAAGACAAGATGGCAGAGGGAGTAGTGTGGTAGCAGGAGAGATAGGTAGAGATGTGAAAATACCACAAAGAGTGCCAGGCAGATTGGCCATCTGGACCTGTGAGCTGACAGCTTGAACTGTTCCAAGTGCAGCGAACGTAGAGCTAATTCACTAAGCACAGCACCCTCCTGAGATATGCAACACATTACACAAGAAGCGTAATTAGAGGGCTGGTGGGGCCCGCGGTGAGCGTCACCATGAACAGAACGGTCGAACAGAGATCAATGCTCTGCTCTCTACATTAATGAGGCTAATGTTGATGTGACAGCATCGTCGCCGGAGAACTGTGGGGAATAGGACAGATTCCAACAGCCGTAAATGGAGACATGGAACAATGTACAATCCTATGCAATTACAGCGGTCAGCGAGCATGCACACACAATATGAGAAAATTCTTCATTAACACATAAGAGCTTAAACACAAAAAATATTATTTTCATCATTAACGGTCTTGGGTGGCGCTAAGCTCCAGACACGGCGACGCTGACTCTGCAAAATGCTTTCAGTAAGGAACTTGTTTAGGTGGAACATTTGCACCCCGATAAAAGCAAAACGGCACACACAATATTAGTTAACGTTTCACACAATACAGTAACGTGAGCTATTTAAATTAGCTGGCTACATGGTTGTACGCAATTTGCTCTCACCAGTGTATCGCCGTGTATAACGTTACCCCAGCTAACAATTTTTGGTTCCCAGAACGTTTGTTTTTCGTTGCGGGAACATTCCCTGAAGGTTAGGTTTGGTTGTATTTTGGTTGTGGGTTGATTAATCGGAAAGTTTTCTTAACGTTCTGGGAACATTAGTTTGTGGTTACATCTAACGTTCCCTGAACGTTCCCCTAACGTTATCTTAACGTTTCAACCTTTAGAGAACGTTCCCCTAACGTTATCCTAACGTTGCAACCTTTAGAGAACGTTACCCGAATGTTAGCCTAACGTTGGAACCTTTAGAGAACGTTCACCTAACATTATCTTAACGTTGCAACCTTTTGAGAACATTCCCCTAACGTTATCCTAACGTTGCAACCTTTAGAGAACGTTACCCAAATGTTAGCCTAATGTTGCAACCTTTAGAGAACGTTATCCGTACGTTTGCCTGACGTTGCAACCTGTAGAGAACGTTCCCCTAATGTTATCCTAACGTTGTAACCTTTAGAGAACGTTACCCAAACGTTATCCTAACGTTGTAACCTTTAGAGAACGTTACCCAAACGTTAGCCTAACGTTGCGACCTTTAGAGAACGTTCCCCTAACGTTAGCCTAAAGTTGCAACCTTTAGAGAGCGTTACCCGAACGTTTTTTTTTACATTCCTCTAACCTTTAAAAAAACCTTTAACATGATAGTATGAGTACCATGATGGTAGGATTTACAGTAAATGCCAAAACGTCAAACATATTCTTTGTTAATCTTCACAATAATTCCCTGATTGAATCAAGCAGGCCTGCATTTTGGCACAATCCAAATTTTCTTCAAAACGTTTTTGGCGTTTAGCTTGCTAGCTCAAAGTTTTTTGTCGTTTCCCGAAAACGAACTTTTGCAACGCGAGGGACATCTGATTCTCCAGTCGATGAAGTCGTCATTGATCCAGACCAACCCTGCACCAATCCGCCTTAAAAAGCTAATGTTGATGTGACAGCCTCGTCACCGGAGAACTGTGGGGAAAAGGACAGATAGGCGTGGATGGAGACATGGAAGAGTGTACAAGCCTTGTAAATTACATTGTGCACACACACACACACACACACACACACACACACACTAAGAAAATGCTTCACACACAAACACAAAAATGATTAATTAATCTTTTAATTTGACGAATTCATATTGCTCACCAATAAAGTCATTTTCCTTAAAAAACATACTGTTGAAAGTGAACAAAGAAGAATACAGCTGCTTATACTAAATATCAACAAATTCAAATGATCATTTTCCGTTATAGAAAGATTATATCTGAAGGTTGAAACAAACAATTCACAACTCAGTGCATGTCAAATATAATTCAGAAACTCATGAAACACAAGCACACGCGGAGTGCACACACCAACATCTGCAGTCTCTTTAAGGGGAGAAAGTGAAGCACGTATTCAACAGAAGTCATCAAGCAGTGCTCGAAGTTGTCTTTCAGACAAGATCTTACCAATGAATGACAAGGACTGTCGTTGCAAGATCATTTGTTCACAAAGACGTACACATTACACACATAAAAAAAAAAAGAAGAAAAAAAAAAAAGCCAATTGGGCAACGCAGAGCTGCTCGACGGGAGGGAAGTTGAGGCTTCTTTTGATTTTTCGTGGATTTCTTTTTCAGGGGAGCAAATCCTCGATCTGTTACGACCCATGGTTGGGAGAGCCAAAAATGCGCCATTTGGCTCTTTGGTATCTGGTGTGGAAAATGGCAGAAACACATATTCATAAAGTACAACATTAACAACATTATAATTTCAGAAAATTACATTTTCCCCCTGATAGGAGATTTTTCTTCTTTTTTTCCCTCTTTTTGCTTCTGATTGCGATTACTGTCCTTCAAATCAAACTAGACAGTCTGGGTTTGATTGCAATTAGAAACAACTTAGAAAAAGAGTCCTTAAAAAAAAAGGAAACAAACAAAAAAACATCACTAAAGGTTATTGGCTGTGTGTGTGTGTGTGTGTGTGTGTGTGTGTGTGTGTGTGTGTGTGTGTGTGTGTGTGTGTGTGTGTGTGTGTGTGTGTGTGTGGCGGGGTTCTAACTATCTTCCAGCTGCTGCCTTGATTTCCACCTGACGGAGCAGATGCCTCCTTACTGACAGGTGCACACAAAACCCATTCGTGATGTTTCTGCTCCAGTGAGGCACATTAACACCATCCTAGCCTTTGATTCTCCGAAAATCAAAAAAAAAGTATCGAAATGTGACAACATGATGCTTCACATGTCATCAACACACGGAAACCCACTTTAAATTATACACAGCTGTGTTAGCAGAGCGGCCAGAGCCAACCGTTCAGTGCATTTTCATTATCAATAATTCATTGCTCAGTTAACACTTTTTTTTAAAGCCTCTTGAATGTGTACGGTCTCTCGTCCGTGTTTAAAACAATGCCACGTTGTCCTCATGGAGACAATAAGCTATTATAGTCTATACAGTAAGCTCCCATGTTGGTGTAAACCATCCATTGGTGCACTTCCGAGGCTCTGCTATTCAACATGGGACTGCGTTTCCACAACCATCTGGGGCAGTATGATGAACGGGTCGTAATGAAGCATGATGGAATGCGGCAAAGCCGATGACCAAAGACCACAGGCCAAAAAAAAAGATATTATAAAATCTTAAGAAATAAAAAGACCCTGTTATCTCCTCTTCGTCGTGGTCAGTGGTTGCCCTTGTTAGCGTGGAGGACCATTTTTAATGTATCCTAGAATGTGAAATGTGGGAGTAGGATCCTGATGGGTTCACTGTACATGTGTCTCTCTCTCTCTCTCTCTCTCTCTCTCTCTCTCTCTCCTCTGTATGCTCGTTTGCTGCACAATCCAAAGCAGTTCCTTTTAGGGATTAATGGATGGTAGGCACATCTCCCAGCCAGGCACCGGGTAGGGGGCGTGGGCACGTGTACTCGTTCTGCAAGGGAAGGAAAAAAGAAGAAGAAGAAGAAAAAAAAGACAATAAAGTGAAAAAGCATTTAACAGCTGGTCTGTGCCAGTTACAGAGGTGGTGGTTACAATGTGAAGTTAATTACAGTGTCCAGTGATTTGATAACAGTACAATGGGGCTGTGACAGTGCCAGCAAAGCAAATTAGGGTAAGCAATTAAGCAGATGATGAAATCCAATGTACTTAGATAGCTGAGGAAGGCTGAGGTGGAGAGACTTTCCCTAATGTCTTTCGGAGATTAAATGAAAGCTCAACGCAGAGAACTTGCACAAGTGTTCATGTTGGAAATTTCAATTTAAGCGGAAGTAATTAAATTTGAAAAAGCGGTTCAATTGAAGCTGCACACCTAAACATCTTGTCACTTTCTGCCACTCTGTGTGCAACAATAGATATTCCAATTAGCCTCTAGTCAAGCACTGATTGGCAACACAACAATAGATGGAATATAACTATACATAACAGTTTATGGAAGTTAATAACATGATACGGGCCAGCAGCAGAGGGATATTTTTTTTTCCCCAAATTTTTGTTATTAAAGCTAATTTAATCGTTTAAAGGTCCCATGACATTTTATATAGGCATTAGTGGTCCCATTATACTGTATCTGAAGTCTCTTTCCAGAAATTTAGCCTTGGTGCAGAATTACAGCCACTAGAGTCAGTCCCACAATGAGCTTTCCTTAGGGGCAATGTGGAGGGTGGTGGTGGGGGCCTTGACCAACTGCCACTTTGTTTGAAAGCCATGATGTCTCTCTCATGGGTGGGCCAAATTCTCTGGGCGGGCAAAGCAAAGAAAGGGGAGGTAACCTTTCACCTTATGACCTCATAAGGGGCAAGAG
Organism: Percina caprodes; assembly: GCA_013375575.1. NCBI lineage: Eukaryota > Metazoa > Chordata > Actinopteri > Perciformes > Percidae > Percina > Percina caprodes. The sequence continues at coordinate 1,256,407 of JABXJD010000068.1, forward strand.
TCCAGATCGGCCCGTCTGAGCTTTCATCTTGTCAAAGGCAGAGCAGGATACCCAGGGCTCGGTTTACACCTATCACCATTTCTAGCAACTGGGGGACCATAGGCAGGCTGGGGGAACGCATATTAATGTTATAAATCCCATAAAGTGAAATTGTCATGCCATGGGATGTTTAATCAATAAATTGTCAAGTATTCACTATGTTTGAGTAATTCAAAAAAATCAAAGTTCTCTGAATCCAGCTTCTTAAATGTGAACATTTTCTAGTTCATTCCCTACCGTTATTACATGAAACTGAATATCTTTGATCTGTGGACAAAATAAGACATTTAAGGAAGTCCTCTTGGGCTTTGGAAAACATTTCTCATCATTTTCTGACAGTTAATAGACCAAATTCTTAGACCAAACAGATTATATACAGAAAATATTTGACAACAACAATGAAAATAAATTATAGTTGCAGCCCTAGTTATCTTTAGAAAATGAATACAAGTTTTACATAATGTTTTTTACGTATATTTAAAGGAAAATGAAATCTACATATAGGATACTTTGTGTTTACAACAACTGAATAAAGAGCATTTTACTTATTTACACACTAGCTAAAAGGACGGAAAAAAATCATAAGAGCAACCCCTATGTTGACTGACTATGCGGCCACATGTAAATATACTGTAAAGCAATAACACACTATTATGTTTTCATATATTTTCAATAATGCAAAAAAAAGATTGCCTGAACACGTCCTCGTATTCCCAATACAATGTGTGGTCATTTCTCTACAGTCAGTATATGTTCACTTGTAATAAACAGGCCCATTCCTATCACATTGCATAATTTTTATCACTAGAAATATGAAATTTTAATCCTGACAAGTGAATAATTTGGGACCTTTAAATGTCACTGCTTTTCCACAGGTCAACTCAAGCTTGTTGAGATGTTGAAATTCGTGAGAGAGTTTGACATTTTCCTCTCATTTAAGAGCCACGCGCTCTTGAATTGATCTTCACACTGAAGGAGACACACGCACACGCACACATACACACACATACATGCACACACTCAGAGCCCACATATGTAAGTTGGCCACTGAGCATCTGTGCTCTGAAAAAAAAATAAAATAAATAAAACTCCACTTTCCAACTTAACCTTTAAAGCAGCCTTTTTGCAATACAGGTAAATCCAGGTTGCTTTAAAAGGAACACAACTGCTGATATTTTGCCAGGCTAAGCAATTTCTAAAGCTTTGAGAATCTGCTCGCAAAATTATCCCGGCTCAACTTTTTCCTGCTCGAGCTGAGATTGTTGTCAGTGTGAAGCAGATCTCAACGCAGGGCTCAGACGAGAATGCCCCGAGCACAACTCTTCTTTAAACATTATCAAGCGGGCTGATTAGTCTTCACTCAACTCTTTATCCACCTCTCCGGTGGATATGAGTGAAAGGAAGACAGCTGCAGCACAAATTGTCATCCAGAGATATTTTGCCAGAGAACACAAACAGAAACTTGCAGCAGAAGCTCAGGCTGCTGCTGTGAACGCATGTGCATTAATGTGAACTCTGAAGCAAGCAGCACGCACACACACACACACACACACACACACACACACACACACACACACACACACACACACACACACACACACACACACACAAGCACATCACTTTACCACTTGGGTGGAAAAAGACTAGATAAATGATGAAATTTGTTGATTATCTCCCCATTTAAATGTTATCATTACACAGTATTAAATATAACAGTTTTGCCTCATTGCAACTGTAATGGAGCTTGAGCTGGAATTGACAGCCTTGTTTACAGTTTTGCTAACACACTAAAATGACATGCATCGCACTATTATTTAAACTGACACACAGAAAGCAACACCTCTTCTCAAGTCTCCAGAAGTCTAAAACACATTTTCTGCTTTACACACATTTTGCAATTCGAATCAAGTATACTTTATTATTACTATTGAAAATGGCACTTTTTGAATGCAATGGACACGGTTTTCTGCATAAGACACAACAATCTAACATAACATCAAGTTTGCCATTTTAAAACCTTGCCATTCAAAATCACCTACATGTGCTAATGGGCCACTATGTGTGCCACCTGGCCAAGCACTGTAATGAGGAAGTAAGCACTATGAAAAGACCACAGGTGAGCACCTTTTTTTGTAGAACAGTGGAAGACCAGGCTGTGCAGCAAGATGCTGCCTAATTATTTCCAATTCAATTGGAAAAAAAACTGTATCTGGTATAACTGTGGAAATTACAGAAAATACAGGAACTCCATGATAATGTAAGTAGCACAAATCACAATATATACTGTTTATATACAGTATATTTATATAGTCTGTATCCAACATGCTGCCTGTTACAAAGAGTTTTTGTGTTTCTGGTTCATCGGCTCAAAAACATTTTTATGCGGTGATTTGTAGAAATTTGACCGCAGGGTGCGGTCAAATGCAGTGACATGGCAACAATTTGAAAGTAATTGCAGTGCCATCCCTTGCATCGGAATTCAGAAGATTTTCCTCGCTCACCTTACTGTCTAAGTGCAGGAGTGCATTTCTTGTAAGATAGTGGTCACATTATGCATCATCTAAAGCCCAAAATTTTCACAACAAGAGCAAAATGCAACTAGTCTTGTTTTTCTGTAGCTTTGTTGCTGTCATAATGTATTCAGCAAAGCTAAAATGTTTTGCGTCACGGACACAGCTAAGTGGTTATTTGCGAAAACTCATTATGCTCCTTTAACATGATTTTCTCCGAGTGCTTAGTTAATGAGGAGTATTGTAATTCACTCTGCCTCTCACACCACTTTAAACACTTGCATTGCCAACAGCCAATCATCGTCTAATGGCTTTCAGCCATAAGTTGAAGACAGTGCTTCTTTGCATCCCTTTGCATGAAAGGACAGGATGCCTGTGGATATTTTTGTCCTGAGACTACCACAATCATCACACAATTCAAGACTGGCCATTTGCTTCTTTCATGACGGCAAGGAAGTGTCGCTGCCAGCGGCCTAAATATAGACTGTGCAGGCAGCGTGGGCCCCTCAACAGCAATGCGTTTACATGCACAGCACTAACCGGGGTTAATTGAATAACCAGTTTATGCCAGTTCTTGCCTATACATGAGCTGGGAAGAATGGGAAGAATGACAAGAGTTCCTCTACCTCTGGTACAGTAGGTGGCGCTCTGCAACGCACAACTGGCTTTATCTTCAAATGTCAAAATGACACTGACCGCCACTAAATTATTCAACTTTAACAACTTAGTGTTTCATTTATGCACTCTTGACACAGCGTAGGAATGCACAGTGTTCTAGCCAGATGACTAACAACTTTTGGGGTCATTATATCAGTAACGTTAACCAGTGTCAGATGGAGATACACAATCTGTTTAGCCGTCTCCCGGTGTCCGTTTGTGCCTAGGCGGGGAGTAAAACAGATGGACGTAGGCTCTTGGCTGCCAATGGCCCGCTTATTCATGCATAGCTGTTTTGTTGTACTCACCATACAGATGGATTATTTACGATTAAAAAAGGATTCCAGGGGGACGCTTAACGTGATCATACCCCGTTTAAGGTGTACATACATGGAGGAATCCCCTGGTTCCTGAAGGAGTTCTCTAGGTCTGTTAACCGGGTTATGAGAACTCATTTTAACTGGGGTAGGGCGTTTACATGACAGTTGAGAAAGCAGGATATTACCTTAACTCGAATATAATCTTTTTTTAAACTGCATGTAAATACGCTGAATGTGTTGGGCAGAGAGTGAGTGAATTGCGAGTGATTCAGATTGCTACCTCTGAAAATACACATCAAAGAACTCACATTAAAGTGCCCATATTATGAAAAAGAAAATCACTTTTTTCTGGGATTTGGGGGTGTTATTTTGTGTCTCTGGTGCTTACACACACATACTAACTTGGAAAAAACTATCCATGCTGTTTTGAGTGAGATACAGATGTCTTACTGTCCTCTGTTTCAGTCTCCGGGTGAGCTGTACGGCTTTCTACGGCACTAGCCGACACGAGGTGGCTAACCGTAGCACATGCTAGCGCTAGCATGCTAGCTCGTTCTCAATGGCAAAACACTGCTACAACACACACTACTTCACCATAATCTACAAAAGAACTACTTCCATGTCCCTGTTCTGCAGGTATTCCACAAGTGCTCCTGGTTTAGAAGAAGTCTCCCAGCTAATCCTGCCTTGTACTGACCAAAGTTGGAGAAAGAGTTATTTACCTGATGTGAACGTTGCCTAGCTACTGCGCTCATTCTAATTCTTTTTAGTTAAGTAGTCAGTAGCAATACGTAAAAGCTTTGTGTGGATTCAAAATTAGCATGAAGATAGGGGGAAGCTAACCCTAGAATTAATTGGCCTAATTATTATTATATTATTGATATGATTCAACAGGGATTTTCACTGTATGGTGACAATTTTGCACCCTTGAAATGAGTAATTCCTTTGGTACAGTATATCTCATATATAAAGATATGCAGTGATGACTGCTGGGTAATATGTATGGTGATGCTGTCCAATGTAAAGTCCCATTTGATCATGTGACAAGACAATAAGATTTACAGTAGTCTCGCATTGCCAGACCTTCCTCCACAGCGCTGCAAAGGAGGGTCTGGCTAGAAAAATGTGCTTTGGTGTGTTGGCATTTCTTTAAACCAATCACAATTGTCTTGGGTTAAGAGCCAGAAAAAGGCAACGCTGCCGCTGCAAAATAGCTAGCTAGCTGTCTGGATTTACCCTGCAGAGATCTGATGAGTAGTTAACCATAGTCCTCAGGAATGAATGAGGGACATCTGGCGGAATTTCTAGCAGCATTCCCGCGAACAAAGCATCGATATAGACTTGACTTATGGTAGTTAGTGACACAATAGCTGTCAAGACTGTCTGAGCACATCTGCAAGCTGAACGCCTAATTGTGTGTGTGTGTATGTTTCATATCTACAAACTAGCGTGCACTAGGGCCCGCCGTATCGACCTTACACCATTGGTTGCTGCGGATCGGTGAAAAGACTTTGCCATCTATCACCAAGGACATGTGCTTCACTTCTGCATTCTCTCAGCAGTAGAATTTTCCAGTAGTAGAAATGGAACTACAACTCTTTGTTGCTGGTTCTCTAGCATTGTATTCAGGGACAGCTGGACAGCACTAGTCAAGTCAAGAAGAACTTTATTCATCACTATACGGGCAAATGGTGTTGCAGCAGTGACAACAGTAAACACAAAAGATCAATGTAAATGCAATATATAAGAAATAAATAGTAAGAAACATAATTAAAAAGCTATTTTTACCATGCGTGGTTGGGTGGTCAAGCTGATGTTACCTTATCATATTTGATTTTAGCAGTGAGATGGCTGAGGGTATGAAGGAGTGTTTATATCTGTTGGTTTTGAATATTGGGTATTTGAAGCGTGAATGGACTCTGCTTACTTACAAGTCGGAGAGACTTTTTGTGTGAGTAGTATACCCGTGATACTACTACAGAATAATTACCATATTTCTCAACCTCGACCCTATTTTCCTTTGTTTTTGTGTCTAAGTGACTGATAGGAACAAAAATCTTTGACAGTGGAGTAGTTTTATTCTCCCCAAAACAAGTTTCCTTTTTATTTTGTAATACAAAAAAAACGTCATTGCAATAAACATACAAAAGACATCCCAACTTTTATCGCTATTTCTTACAAAAGCTCACGCAAAAATCTGGCATTTTGGGCTGCAACAATCGAAAAAAAGCAGAGAAATCCTGGAGGGACTGAATACTGGACCAATTTCAAAGATTGTTGTTCCTATCAGTCACTTACACACAAAAACATAGGAAAATAAGGTCAAAGTTTCCTTTTAATGCATTTTTATTTTTAGAATAAGTGAAGTCTACTAACAGAAAATTGACTCAATAAAAGATCTATAAAACAAAGTCATCAGGGATCTGTCAATTTCAAACTTTTCTAGCTTCCTCAGACAGAAAAAACACTGCTGGCGTTTGTTATTATGCAACGTATTAGTGTTACATTCAAAGCTCAGCTTATTTTCAATTATAATGCCTAAGTACTTGTATGACTCAACATTTTCTGTATCGTGACCATTAACTGTAGTGTTAACAGGGTTGGAGTGATGACGTCTAAAGTCCACACACATATTCTTAGTCTCTTTGACAGTTAATAAGTGACCTTTCACAACAGAGCTGTTTTTAGTGTATCTGAGCATTGTCTTCCTCCACGTGCGTGTGGCAGCCTTTGAAAATGCTGCTTCTACTCTCATGAACACAACATAAAATGATGGGAGGTTCTTCATCTCTAAAAGCAAGGCCAAGGGAGATTCCTTGGTTCAAGCCAAAGTGGGAGCTACGACGAGCTGGCATGGGCCCAGGATAAACTTGGCAAACACTAGGGTCATGGGTCCTTCCTTCCCACCAATGCAGCACGTGGTAGAAGCATACAGACAGTGGTGTAGTCTATGTGATACGCAGGTATAAGCCATACACCCACTAGGAAAAGTCAAGGATTTCTGTATACCCACTTACAAAAGCGCCAGAATAATGATGAGTTGTGACACAACTTCATAAATCCACCCCGCATGTGTTACGAGTCGCGTAGGAACAACAACACAGTTGCTTGGCAGTTATTCTCTGTGCAAATTTAAAATGGATTAATGTGAATCACTTGAATCACACTCTTAATGAAAGCAAATTTAAACTACACAGTATTTGGGTAAGCCTGCCCATTAAACTATACTTCTGCTTCGAGTGACACTGCAGAAGAAAATGAGCCGTAGAAGGCTGATGCCATACGGAATAACATTACAACATATTTATGGGGTTGACGCTCTGGGACGCGTTGCTCTGGGACTGGCGATTATGAAGCTGGGAGGGAAACTAGACTACACCACTGCGAAAAGTAGTTGGCTTGATCTTACAAAACCTGTCACTGGGACGTAAGAAATCTCTGCCTCAGAGGACATTTCAGGCATATGAAACGCTGGGGCTCATGTGATTTCCAGAAACAAGCCAATATAGCTGACAAGATATGTCCTGAAAATTCTGACTTTGGAGAGAGACAGAGCATGTGTTTGCCTCACAGACAAACAACCACTGACCTTTGTGGATCTTGGACCACCCCTTAACAATCCACCCTAGGGAGTGTTGTGTTTGCACACACACTATAACAAAAAAGGGCCCCTTTATGCCTTTCTTCCCCCGCATGAGCTTCTAGTTGTTGGAAAAGCAAGACACGAGAAGCTGGCAGGGATTCTAGCGGTTTCAGACTGGACAACATCACCTTGTTAGGCAAAGATTACTTGGCTGATGTAGCCACCGTGCTGGACGGTCCCCAAAGACATTGTCACAAGGGATAAACGGTACGCACAGCATCCAACCTGGGGCGTGAAATTCATGTGTTGGAAGGACTGGACTGTGTTTCTAGACCTGTCTCCCAGAGTAGTGTGCATTGATATGGAAACGCGCAGCACCCCCTTTCAGGATGGCTGAAAGGATTTAATTAATGTACATAGAAGGCCCTCATACATCCTATGAACAGTCTTTGATGATATTTTTGGTAAAAACTGCCACACATTAAAGCAGTGAGGGGGAGTTCTATAAAAACACATATGCAAAAAATAAAAACTGACTTAAAACTGACTTGGGATTCTAACTAGAAGTTCTTTTTGTGTGAATATTCGATACTTCGTACTTTGGAGGATGCTTCAAATCGAGAGTTTCACAAGGACACTCGTTTTTCTCAGGGCTTCCAAGCCTTTCGCAATAGTGGAGTGTATTATGGAATTACTATTGTCTTAGTCCTCATGTTTTCTTTTCGCCCAACATATTTCCTTGGATTAGGATGGCAACAATATCATGGTTGCAGCTGTTGCCGTGGTCCTGCTGCACGCCCAGCTGCACCCTGCGATGCCCTGCAGTGTCCTGCTACGTCCACCTATGCGCTGCTATGCCACGCTACACCCTGTAACGCCCTGCAGTGCCCTGCAATGTGACATTAACTACTACGACTACCATTTGTAGCCACTGTTCCATTATCTTTATTGTGACTGTTTTTGCCACTGTTTATCACACCCCCAGACCGGCACCGTCTGACACCACCTAACAAGAGCCTGGGTCTTGGGGGAATTAATAGAACTATTGGGTCCTTGTAAATTATAGAGTGTGGTCTAGATCTACTCTATCTGTAAAGTGTCTCAAGATAACTTTTGTTATGATTTGATACTATGAATAAAATTGAATTGAATTGAATTAGTCAGGGTCATCCGAAACAGGATTGCATTAAAATGTCAGCAAACCTCTGAAATGATTTGAGAAGAGTTTCAACATGAGGACATTTTATATGTGATATACATATTTGTAGGTGACTTTCCCTTTTCATTAAAAAACAACAAACTGTACAGTAAAATAACTTCAAATTTGAAATGGTCATAGTCAGGGAACATTCTGAGGAGGACTCTATTGAAAATGTCAGCAAACCTCTGAATGAAAACGCTTATTTACTTTTATTTAAATGGGGACATTTTTAATGTGTTACAATATCATCTGCGCTGACTTTCCCTGTACAGTAATGTGCAGTAAAACTTTACATACAATCATAGTCAGGGGCATTTAGATGTTGCTGCTTCTCCAAAAAAAGGAATATCTGTGAAAACAATGAGTCTTACACATATAACTGAGTTGTGTTGGTCTGTCAACATTGCTTTGAAATGACTGCATGCACAACACTTATAACATAATTAAAAAGTGCATGATTACAAATGTAGTTTCATGCTGCCTATCTAGGCATTCCAGAGGGGAAACGGACCACGTTATTTTTTTCTTTCCAAGAATGCAAGTTACATGTCTAGAGCTGTCCCTACATTCTTCCACCCCCTCTGACGCCTTTATGTGTTTTTAATTAGGATGCTAAAAACATGATGTAATTAGTTCACTCTCAGTTAGGACATCTGGATGAAACAGACATATGCCAGCCACTCTGAAAGAGATCACACGCCTCTTACTCCACTCAGAGCTCCAATTACCTTATTCTATCTTCCCAGCCCGTTGCCTGTGTGGTTGAGTGATGTTTCATGCTCCCTTCTTTTTCCATAAAGACCATAAAAAGAGAGGCCGACAATGAAAAATGGACCGAATGCGTAAATTCTTTGTGAAAAGTTTATGGGACAATTGAAATACGTGTGCACTGCAACTTTAGTCTGGAAAACATTGGCGGTATCTATGAATGTACTGTATGTACGAACAAAGCCGCTCATTTGTCATCACGTCTGTGCATACAGTATGTGCTGTGGTTATTGTCATGTCTGTTTTAGATTCACACACTCCTGTCAAATGAGATCATGGCAGACATTTAACCAGGATCAAGTGATATTTCTGTCTTAATAATATCCAGCATGGATACGTCGTTGTTTGATGTTTCTGTAGCTGATAAAAGAACGTAGCGTTAGATAGACCACGCGAAAAAAGATGTTGGTAAATGTCTGGAGAAGTTGGTTTTGGAGTAATTGGGATGCTCTCTTTGATAACAAGACATGAACAGACAGACAGACTGGACTCAGTGGACATTAAAGGTAAATTAATTGATTCCCTATTAATGGTTTGACACAATTCTGATTGTGTTCTCATCAGGTTCACAGCATTCAGGCCAAAACTATTAACACAGCACATTAAAGGCAGGGTTGTTAATGCTGAAAAGCTGGCAAGATTTTAAAAGTAGCATCTCCTCGGGGCTCTGACTATTTCAAACAATATATAAAAAAAAGTGTATGTTGGAAATAGTTACCAACCCAGCCCAGAATATGTGTTCCTCATTTTGCAATGCATCCCCATCAATTTTTGAATACATAAATAACATGTACCATGATTTAATATTGGTGCTAAGAGCATGATTGTGTGAATATATAAATCTTGTCAGCAAGAGCAATATTTTACCTCCAGCCATCCTTTTTTTATGAGATTGAAATTGCAAACTTTGCAATGACAGCATTTAGACATTTACAGGATCGCAATAAAGGAAAACACATTGGTAAGCAAACTGTATGGATATAATACCACAAACGCATCACTACAACCTGCATGTAATCACTGGATGTACAAATAATGGAAGCTAAACACCTTATTTTAATGACCTCATCTCCTAATTCAAACTAAGAACATCTACAGTCGTACCAGCCATGATGAACTTCAAGAAAATGCGGTTTCAAAAATGATTATATTTTTGTGTAACTCAAATGTATAACACTATTATGCCTGAGTCTCTATTATGTGTTGAGTAACTACTGTATCTGAAAGAAAAGAAACAAGCTCAAAAACAAGCTTAACCCAGCTTATGTGTGTTCAGCCTCTAAACCATCCCTGTGTCGAACAACACAAACTATATTTCATTTGAAGCCCCGCTGTGGTGACCCATATGTAAGTGGGCTAGCGAGAGTAAGCTGTTCTAAAAGAGGATCATTAGAAGTTTAACAGAAAGTGAGTTTGTGTGTGTACGCATTAAGCAAGAGATACACTGTAGTGTAAAGGAAGAGCTCAAAGACCTCCCTGAGGAAATCTGACCTAGTGAGTTGCGGCTTAGAGTAAACTCAGCACGTTTCCACCGAAAAGGTCTCAGTGTGCGGATATTTATGTACGTGAGTGCACATGCACGTTCATCTGTGCCTGAGCGTTATGATTTATGAAAGTGATGGCTGGCCGCATTAGGAGCAGCCCCTTCAAGTCTCTCTCGGCATATGTAACACGTGGTGCACAATAAATTCAAAAAACACATTAACAATAGAGCAAGAAATAATTTCTTACCCTTAGGATACATGTATCATCTAAGGCATCAGACCCACAGAGGTACGTTCTGCAGGTTTGATAGAAGACGTGGCCACAGTGTCATCCATTATATCTGTTGTCCCTCTAATATCACACACAGTTCCTGAAATAATAATCTTTTCATGTTTTTGTTTTGTTTTGTTGTCTAACTTATTTTTGATCTAGCTCTTTTAAAATAAATATCACAAATATAATAGCAGCGGTGCTTTAGAATTCCTGCTGCATGTGTTGCTAGGCAACATGTATCTTAACTAAACATGAAAGGGTTGGTATCAGTTTGCCAGCTATATGACTGTGCTGGGATTACAGGTTTTGTAAAAACATCTTTTTCATCACACAATGCTTCAGTAATTATCTGCTCTAAAAATCACGAATTCACAACGAGAATACACAAGAGTGTTGCTTCATGGACAACAGGATGTTAAAAAGCGTCTTTCCAACTTTTCCCTTGTTCTCCAACTCTCTTCCATTATCACACACAAGGACACACGCTTTAGCTCTCCCCGCTCCAACTTTCTCTCTCTCACTCGCACTTATGAACTCTCCCCATCTCTTAATTATTAAGACATGTCTGCCTCAGCGTTTTCCTTTGCTGTTCCCCTACAGCTCTCCTGAAGGTTTGAAGGACATGCAAATAAGTAACGGGGGTTAAGATCGGCCCTTGTATTGCTTATCAGTTTAATTTCAACGTGTTGGCAAGTACGTTTGAAGTTAAAAACTGTTTTGTTCATTCTCTAACTTTTTGGATCAAAGTAATTTTAATTTCTTCTCATGCCGTACAGAAATCCGCTTTAAAAGAAAATGTGGCCAGGACCAGATTCAACTCATCATCATCGTCACGTTTGCTGATGACGCACGCTATAGTAACAGGATGGACATAAACAATGATCTGAAGGTCTACCTGGAAGAGGTGGGGGACCTGTGGGGGACTATGGGGAAAGGCCAACAACCTCTTCCTAAACGGCATCAACCAAGGAGGTAGTTGTGGATTTTGGGGGAAAAGCATCACAGGAACTACACAACCCTGAGGACCGCTGGGACACCTGTAGAGAGGGGGGGTGGACACCTTCAGGTACCTTGGACATCACTGAGAATCTGACATGGTCACCATACACAAACATCTAATTTAGTCTTAGTCTTGTTCCAAATGTCCTTGTTAGTTCTAGTCATATTTAGTCATTCATATATGTTTTTTTGTTTGTCAAGTTTTAGTCGACTAAAAGTCGTTTTAGTCTAGCTTTAGTCATAAGAGAACTCAGGTATCTTAGTCATGTTTTAGTCAAAACATTTTAGTCTTTTTTTAAATAAATTGTTTCTGAGATTATTTCTGATAAACCATTTCAGTCAAATAGTGTTTCATACATCTCAAATAGTGGTTAAACGTCATAATTACCTGACAAAATACACTTGTTGATTTTTGTTTGGATTTTTGTTGAATGCAGCTTTGTTAAACGCGTCTGGTTTTATATTGAGTCTCTTCCTTCATTGCGTATACAATAGTACATAGACACATGTTAGATAAGAGCCTGGGCTCCTGGGCTCTACAACACCTTGTTATACAGACACATGTTAGATAAGAGCCAGGGCTCCTGGGCTCTACAGCACCTTGTTACACAGACACATGTTAGATAAGCGCCAGGGCTCCTGGGCTCTACAGCACCTTGTTACACAGACACATGTTTGATAAGCGCCAGGGCTCCTGGGCTCTACAGCTTGTTGTTTTATTGCCAGCATACATTTCTCCAGCCGCTCTGCCCACCTGGGCTGCATTGCTACCTGGATGTGTGACTGCTAGATGAAAAAAGGGGACACGCCGAATCTCTAGATGAGCCACTGCTAATCCGGACCTAATTGAACCGCACTTATGTTAGTGGGGAAAAAATACTGGGAACCAAAAGTGATTGGCCTGTTTGGAACAGCTGAGGAAATTAGTGGATCCGAGTGTAAACGTTGCCAATAGTTAAGCCTTCTGATAGCCGCATCCAAAGGCTCACGACTGGGACTAAAGCTCAAGACTACAAATAGCCGAAAGCTAAACTACTTTTCTCTATACCTCTGAAACGTTTTGCTGATATTGACAAGGGTTTTATTGGGTTTGTAGCCAGCCCTTTTAGACTCTGTTTTTGAGAAGTTTGTCTTCCTTTTTTTGAGTTGTGTTGCAGTGTAGTTACCAATGCTGTATTTTTTCTGCAGGAATCTTTCACCACTGAATTAAGCGTTGCAATTGCACCTGCATTTGTCGAACTGCCAATAGAGACACTCAATCTATTGTGGCCGGGTTAGCTCAGTTGTTAGAGCAGGTGAACATAGAGGTTTACTCCTCCTTTGCTGCATTTCATTCCCCTTCTCTCTCCCTTCTCAAGTCTTCATCTGTCCTATGGAATTAAAGGCCTAACATGCCCCAAAAAACAAAGACAAATGCACAGAAACGCTCTGTCTCTCTCTCTCACTGCCAAAAATAACCTGCCTACCCCAGATTTACTCATCAGAACTACTCCTAGGGGATATATAAAGTAATTAGAATTTAATTTAAGAGTATGCCACATTGCACTTCACTACACATATTGTTTGTGTATGTGACAAATAAACCTTGAATTTCTCTCATGTTTTAGTGTAAATCTGTGTTAGTGAGAACTTCTCCTTCTGTCTCACAGGTGTGCTACAGTATTTCAAAATGGTGAATATTACACAGCTGTGCATTGGGCTGGTGGCAACTCAAGTTCACTCTAAAATGTGCAGTTATCTTGTAAAATACATTTATTAGGCATTGAGCTATGGATTTGATATGACTAGGGCTACAAGTGTGCATTTTGTTGTTGTAGAAAAATCTCTGGAAGTTGACCAATTTCCATCTTCTCTTGGTATATATCATCATATTGCCCATCCCCACCATGCCCACTGTGCTAATAGAAGTCTGTGTCAATGCTGAAATTCAAATCTCTCTCTTTTCCCAAGTTTGGGGCCTGGTAGGAAACCGAGCAACACCAAGGCCATGTGTCGTGGTCATGTCGACGCCCTGCAAAACCTCTCATCTCAGGTCAGGACATTTCTTTAGTTCTTATAACTAGCACTCGGTTTCAAAACCAGGTTTCTATGCTTGTTTTGTTAAACATGAATCAGTCCATTCTCAAGGCCGTCTCCATTGTATTTGGGAATAATGGGTTATATCTGAACAGATAGTAATGCATCAACATACTGTGGTTACTCCTAGCTGCAAAGGTGCCACAAATATAAACTTTATTTTCTAATTTCCTGTTATTGACTTTTATTTTTACATTGGATGTTAAACTGATAAGTCTTTGACAGACCGTAATGACTTGCTGTATGAAATAACCCAATAAGTTATCAGGGAAAGAAAAAGTCACTCTACATTAGAGTGCATGTGGATTATTTATGTGGCCACAGAAAATCAATTAATCAACATTTCCTAAGCATTAATATCTAATTATTACCAATGGCACACTGTCGGTTCATGACTTCATTTGGAATAGTGTCAAAATGTGCAGCAGCAAGTCTTCTTAGTTTGTGTTCTGTGATACAAAATAGTTGTATTGCTAATGATGTGAGCAAATGTCACTCTTTTGGGGATTTGCATCTTTTCTTTGGACGCTGACTCAGTAAATGTGTTTGTATGGAATCAAAATGTGCACTTAATTAAAGCCTATTCAAGCCTGACCTAATGCGATACAATGCATCTGAATATGAATAAGTATGACAGAATCGGTGTAGACTGATTTTTTATTATTCCATTATTTCTAATGGACAGTATTTTGGCCACTGGTTACAGGAGGGCATTTTTAGCATCAGTACAACAAAAGATGTACATTAAAATGGACCCAATGTTATGATCATGATCAAAAGCTTTTAGGTGATTAATAATATTCTGTTTGGACAAATATTGGTACAATATTATTAGAACTAAAATGGAAATCAGTGAACACAAATTAAGCCTTTCAAACAGGCCATTGTTTATTCACAATGCAATGCTGCTGTAGCTTATATACTGTATATTCAGTGTCTTCAATAATGAATTTTGATTTCTGGTGAGTGGAAAATTATGTAGCTTTTATAGCAGCATTGTTAAAGCTGGATGTATAAATCTTTCAACATTTCATAGTGAACACACACAAAGGCAGTTTTTTTCTTGTGAATGGGCAACATTTAAGATGAACTACTTTAAATACAACTAGCCTTCTTTGAAGTTTTTGTCCATATGTTGTGTGTTTGATTAATTGTGATTTGACCTGTGGTGAACTTAAAACTTGACTAAAGTAATATACCATTATGTTTGTTGTAGCTGTGATAACTATTTTGAAATGTATAGTTGGAACCTTCCACTGTGTGCTCTACCCGTCAGCCAGAGCGAGCTACTTTTAACCACGCAACCGTTTTAGTTCTTCAGTGTCAGATATTCAGATTTTGTGACTTTTTAATTCAAGAAGGAATATGGGTGTTCCTGTTCACTTCAACATATCGAGAACTTTTAAGGTGTCATTATCTAGCAGCCATCACAAAAACGCCATTATTCAGCAATAGTTGTGGACACTTTGCTGGCTGTATGAGTGTTGCTACAGCCTCATAAAATTGTCCCAGAGAGAAACATTAGGTAAGGAGTTAGGTATACCACCTCCCTGTATGCTATGTAAAAAAACGTTGTTTTGCTTTAACATTGGGTTTGGTTTAAATTAAGGGTTAATGTGGTCAAACTTTTGTTTCACTAGTAGTTTATGAATACGATTCATTCATGTGTTGGTCTACAAATTGCTGTTAATACTAGCTCAACTGCTAAAGTGCAGGTGTCATTAATTATGCAGTTTCAGTAATAACCAAACAGGTGCATTCAGGGGCATTACCACCAACCCTAATTCACACGTTTCACTGAAAAATCAAGGCGGATTGCACAAAATATATTTGGGATCTGGCCGACGGAGACATACAGTAGATGAGGCTCAGTGTAAATCAAAGTGCATTACAGCTAATCTGTATTCTGAAATGACTACAGTGGTGCTGTGGCACCAGAAATGTTAAATTTGTAGCGATTCAACCAGTATTTACTCATCTCATTCATGTGATTCTTTCACTTCAGATTTATTTTTTGTACACAGGGCATTTGCATTAAATCACAATGGTGCAGATGCTATGAAATGACAGGGGACCAGGCTCAGAGTGAATACTGCTGCATTCATTGGTGTTTATGGTAGTTGTTAAAAGAGGAGAGCGATACAATTACCCACCCTCGTATCTGAAACAGCCCTGACCTTTCAATCAAAAGGCTGCTCGTCAAAATATTTCTATTGGACAGATAGGGGTCAGGGTTTATGTGTATCATTTATTTCATAAAACTGCCTCTCTGTTTCATGATTTCTAATTTGCATCTCAGTATTGCAGAAATAGATGTCACTTTTTATGTGTTGAGGGCTAAATATTCATGATAGGAAAGGATAAAAAAAAAAAAAATGACACCCTAAAACTAATATTATACAAAATTACTATTAATGTCTCTAAGGGTTGGTGGAGGCATGCTGTGGGAATCTAAATGCATCCAAGTACAACAGGCCTCTGGCTGAGCGCTCTTAACACAAACACAGTCTAATATTCTAGTCTACTGGGCCTCTACTTTTTATTTTTCTGGCCAAAGTGACACGCATGTTTGGTTAACTTTTAGAGTTTTAGCTTGAATAATAATCCAACTGTAAACTGAGGAATTTCTTGCGAGATTTAGTGACTTTTCATACCCCATTAGCTGCTTTGAGGTGACTAGTGACAAATCTAGCAACTCTCTGTAGAAGAGAGATGACAGTATTGTTTGGCGTGTGGGAGCTCTTTCTCTCTCGCGTCACAGTCCCCTCTCTCCGTCACTTCTGACGTTCTGTTTTTGCACTTTTAAAATTAAAAATGTCTGATAAGCAAGCAATCAGGCCTGTTTCGAACAGGCACACGCTCCAAACGGGCACTGCACTAAAATTCGGTCGTGGTTAGAAGGGATACAGCCGGGATGCGGCCAGCTGTTAGGCAAAACTACGCAGAATCTTTCTAAATAATACTCTAATTTAAATATTTCACCTAGGAAAAACATGTTTGTTCCTCGGGAGTGCTTTAATCCAAACCACGATCTTTTTCCTAAACTTAACTATATTACTGTGTTTGCTATAGCTGTGTCCCTTCTAGCCTTAACCCTTTATTTCAGACCGATCCCTGCCATGATGAAGTATAACAACAAATAATAATAATAATAATAAATCCTTATTCTAGACCAGTGGTTCCCAATCTTTTTCAGCTCAAGACCCAAAAGAGAAACTTGGTGTCTCCCCGGGACCCAAATTTACAAAAATACACCATGAATCATTGTAACATCTACATTTTTAAACTGTGGACAAAAGATGGAACAAACCATGAAGTGTATTTATTCCATTATAAAATTAATCAAAAACAGAAAAGGTCTCTATTGTCCTCTCAGTGTCTCCGTCCCCTCCCATCGTCCCTCAGGACCCACACCAACATGGTTTTAATAATGCTGACTTGAATTTAATGAGATGTATGTGTCTGGTTGAAGATCTCAACCAGCTGATCTACTCTAGGTTCGGTGTTTGAAAGTGCCATTCTGAGGTCATTCTGAGGTCATGCTGAGGTCATTCTGAGGTCATTCTGAGGTCATGCTGAGCATTTAGTCTGTTCCTGTATTTGTTTTTCAGGTACGCTAGAGTTGAAAAGACAGATTCTCATTTTACTCTGCCAGTTGGCGACCCAATAAAACGGGTCTGCGACCCATTTTGGGTCCCGACCCTAAGTTTGGGAAACATTGTTCTAGACAAATGGTGAGGCAGTGGTGAAGGTTGCCAACTTCAAGTTCCTGGGCATGGCAGCAACTGAGGATCTATCCTGGAGCACCAATACCCCCTCAAAGATTAGGAAAGCTCAACACCGCCTCTTCTACTCGAGAAAACCAAAGAAAGCCAACCTGCCGCAGAAGCTTCTGGTAAGTTGTTACCACCGTGCCGTTGGAAGTGTGCTGACTTACTGCGGGTCAGTGTGGTTCATCAGTTGCATTGGGACGGAGCAGCAACCTCTTAGGTGATAAAGAAGACGGCTAAGAAAATCATATGGGCCATGTTGCCTGACATCACCACACCATCTACACTTCCTGCGCCGCTCTCACAGCAGCATCCGAGACCAATCACACCCAGCTCATCACTTGATTGACCTTCTACCCTCAGGAAGAAGATACACATTATTCCAAGCAAGGACTCCCAGAATGATTAACAGTTTACGTCCCAAAGCAGCCACACTGCTAAACACTACTACGTGGCTCAGGGGGCGATGCTTCACTGTTTCATACAATGACAATACTTGATGCTGAAGCAGAGCCAGTGTTTAGTGTCTTTGGACACAATTGGAAACTAAAAGGCATGGGTTTGTTGTCTTCCTAGCCTTTGTTAAAGGTTCTTCATGCAAATAATGTTCACATGTTCCAAATCAGCTGTGACTCCCTGATTAAATAGAATGTGAACCCAAACAACTGCCAAATAGCTGCAGGAGACATCTTTTTCATTTCCCTCTCCTTCCCACTGGAGTGGCTGTTGACACTTACCAGAGGGTGCAATTGTGCAATTAGCATTCCTTCTGCAACTACCAGTGACAGTGTCATGCTTAGCTGTTATTAAATAGCAGGAGTGATGTGACATTTAATAGAAAATGGAATGCAAATTATATTATGATACCAAATGTGATACCTTGACCTTTTTTAAGCACCCTGGTATAAAAACACTATCAGTATGTGGACCAATCCAAGTTTATTACAATGGAAATGCCTAAAACTGGAAAATATTGTATCCGTGTAGAACAGTTAGGCAAAAAAATACAATTATGATGATTGATTCACTGTTCGGTATTCTTTTTTTTAAACGAAAAGCACCACCTCCTTAATGAAGAGAGGTGAGAGCTCCTGCATGGTGTTGTGTTAGCATATGTGCGCCTTGTGCGGGGTAACGGGCTGTAAAGTTCATAATGGGTAAACTCCTAAAGGGTTTTCTCTCATCATTAGTTTTTAAAAGACCTGATTAAAAGGACTCAGGGAATCCATTTGGTGGAATTATGGGAAAGAAATATATATTTAATCCGGCTAATAAACTGTGGCAAAATAACGAGAGCAAGATAACAATCCGTAATTGGTCAACTCAACTCCAAATGAAGGATTCAGAGAGAATTTCAAGCAGTTTTGTAAAAAATGTAGCCAACCTCACCACAAGAGTATACATATAACACAACCAGACCATTCTACTGTATACTATTTTACTATTATAGATTTATATATATTATATAATACCATATATATATATATATATATATATATATATATATATATATATATATATATATATATATATATATATATATATATATATATATATATATATATACACACACATTAGTCACACACTGACATATCAAAGCTGCCAGTTGCCTCACTTCTTTCCATCAACCCAATGGTCTATTATTCATTATATTAGATGATCTTTATATATTATTGCTATTGTCTGGTTAGATGCTGAACTGGATTTCATTGTACTGGTGTGTACTGTGCCTGGGCGCCTCCCTAGGGAGGTGTTCCAGGCACGTCCAGCTGGGAGGAGGCCTCGGGGAAGGCCCAGGACTAGGCGGAGAGATTATATCTCCAACCTGGCCTGGGAACGCCTCGGGATCCCCCAGTCGGAGCTGGTTAATGTGGCTCGGGAAAAGGAAGTTTGGGGTCTCTTGCTGGAGCTGCTGCCCCCTCAACCCGATACCGGATAAGCGGATGAAGATGGATGGATGGATGGATGGATGGATGGATGGATGGATGGATGGATGGATGGATGGATGGATGGATGGATGGATGGATGGATGGATGGATGGTGTGTACTGTGCATAATGACAATGAAGTTGAATTTTATCTAATGTATAATCACTTTATTTGAACCCTGTCATGGAATTCATAAGCAGTATATGAACAACTAATACATGGTTCAAAACTCTATAGTGCATTTATTACCCAATATAAAGACATTTCTAGCTTTCATAACTTTGGTATAAACCCTTAATGAATGCTTGATAACACATAACATTTCATGGACACTAAATGAAAAAAAGGGTCTAGCTGATGGTCGAAACTTCAGAAGAGAAACCAAACACACATTTTCTCTGTTAAAATGGCAAAAAAATAAGCTTTTTGAATTTTCACTCTAAGTGGAAGCAATTTTAGGCTGCATTACTCTGTTCTCAGTATGTGGCTGTTGCTGCTGCCTGATTCCAGCAAACACTATGCCTATCGGGCACCATTCAAAAATATGTGATCTCCACAAATGTCTGTGCTCCCTTCTGAAAACCAAACTTTAATAATTCAATCATTTTCTGAAAACGAGCCGGAGCCTTGTGAAATTAAAATTAACGTGACAAGAGCAACAAAAAAAAAAGGACTGCAAATACATTTCCAGCAAAAAAAAAAAGAAACTCGCAGCAAAAACATCAAGCCAAGACAAGCCTATAAAATATAGATGAGGTAGTACAATATATAGTTTGGATAATACTGGCAACTTAGAATGAAGCACTCCTGAAAAAAAACAATGGTTCCAAATTCATATTTTTTTATTTAAATGTTTACCTAATATGCCTTGGGGCATGAAACAATGAATTGCGCAAAATTACTGTACACACTGCTAATGGGCTCATATTGTAAAATGTATGAAACGTTCACAGAGACAGCTTTGTCTCAATCCATAGTTTGAGTAAACTGGTCAGTGATGTAAGCCTCCTAAAGGAGCTGTAGCCATGTTCTCTCTGCATAGAGGTACATTTATGCTGCTCCTTGCCTGATTGCACATCAGCAGCAAACCTCATAATGATATAAATATCAATTGGAATGGCTAGTGCCTCTCTCTTTCCTCTTTTGATTCCCACTGATTCCCTGCAGGCTTTATTTTCATTTACTGTCTGAACTCAGTTGGCTCACAGTTGCTGATTGAACGGCAAAAGAGGAATCAAAAGAGCCACAAGGGAAGGTTAAATAAGAAAAATGGGCTGATGGGGATGTACGGTATGTTCATTCCTTGCAGAAATATAATGTTACACTAAGGCTCTAACTAAGGATAATTTTTTACATATAAATCATTTAGTCCATTGCAGAACTCCTACAAGGGTTTAATCTGAGAGGTTGTGAGATGGTGAAAGCTATAGAGGCAACTGTTTCATGCAAGCCAGTTGACACAAAGCTAATTAAGACTATCAGCTGCATAAAACTCTCTCTGTATTTCTCAGTATGGCTATGTTTTTAAAATGGTGTCGTCCGGAGTCATTCATGCACATCAGCTAGCGTAATGTGTTTTACGTCACGACTGAAAAAGGACAGTAACGTTCAGCTTCGGAGACGAGGACATACAAATTACAATATATTTACACCAGCCCTTTATATTTATGGGTTGTTGATTCATAATCTATCCTATGACAGTGTAGACAGGAGAACCGATAACAGCAACTGAGAATTATTTCAACATACAAATGGAATGTCTATGTATTTCCAAATCATTTTGTGTGTGATGAACTCATCAGTTAACAGTGTTGGGAGTAACGCGTTACAAAAGCAACACGATTACAGTAATGTATTCCTTTTTGCTGAAACGCAGTAAAATAACGCATTACTAATTTAATTTCGGTAATATTATACTTGTTACAATCTCAGTAACGCGAGTTACAACGCATTTTAATGCAACATTTAGTTGTGTTTTTTTATTTATTTTTTTAAAGAATTCACCAACACCGCAAAACATTTCTTCACAGCCGTGAGGGTTATTGTTTGTTGCTGTATTCGATGGTTAAGATGACTGCAGAGACAGATGCATCTGCGAGATGGATATTATTTTCAGGAGTTCTTACGCTGCGTTGAGATCCTGTCCCGTCTCTGTTCCCACAGTCAGAGCCAGAACCAGACAGGTACTAACAACCTCTGTGTCCCCAACTTTCTTTAACTGTCTATGGTCCCAACAGGAGACTGTAGCCCAGCGCGGACAGCAGTGTGTCCGAGCTGCTGACAGATAGAAACATGTCGGGAATTAACAGTCAGGCTTGCTATAAGCATTTTATCAGCCGTGGAGAGTAACTCTGCCTGTAGTGGAATGGCTTCAAATGACTATTAACTGTTCAATATGTTGCAGTTTTTCAAACTAGAAAGTGAACAACTTAAGCTTGACGGACATGTCTTGCATCTAGCGTCTCACATTCATCTCTTAGCAAGAGTACACAACAGAAAACTTCCGTGACGGCTACTTCAAAAATAAAAGCATTTCCTGTGATGGTTCGCAGTAAAACTAAATTACTGTTAAAGTTATGTACATTTTCACATATCAGCTGTAAATCAAGTACTGTAAATAATGTAATTAGTGAGTTTTAACCAAGATAAATTTCTTATTTATGTGCTTTAAACAAACATTTTACAACAATGTTGTACTTCATTACAACTGTAAGGTAGTTTTAATTGAGTAATTTCACTTTCTCCTACTTGCCTATTGTATGTTTTACTTATCTATTTGTTATTTGTTACTTTGCATATTCATATACATTATACAAAAATATTATGAATAATGTGGTGAAATTCACACGCTAGCTGCCAAGTCAAACTTCCACTTTTATTTTGGTAAAAGTAACTCAAAAGTAATGCAAAAGTAGTGTAACGCATTAAAAATCAGAGACAGTAATATAGTAATATAACTCATTACTCTCAAATGATAGTAACTAGTAATCTACAATGTATTATATTTTGGAAATAACTCGCCCAACACTGTCAGTTAATCAATAAATAGTTTGAGCGCAATTTAACACATTTGCTACTTCTTATGTGAAAAGTTGCAGGAGTGCACTGTGAGAGCGTGTGCACGTATGCAGTGTATGAGTGTTGTTGACTTTAATTACAACACTGTGCAGTGTAGTACTGCCATGATACTGCTATCCACTTATTATCTGGCTATGTATGTATTTGTGCCAGCTTAGCGGTTATAAATACCGTAGCAGAATGAGACATTTGTGGGTTTTTGACAGAACAAGTGAAGGTGGGTGGGTTGATGTTATTGTTATCGAAGGATAAAGCACGCAGGGGTTGCCAAGGCCTGTGGCAAGAGGAAAAAGGTGTGTGTATAGGGTTAAGACATTATAAAATTCAATTAAGGGCAATAGAGGGGGTGAATCTTTTTTATATAAAAAGGTGCCACTGAGCTCTTCTTTCCTTTCTTCAATATAAGGCACAAATACACATGCATACACACACTTTCAAAGAGCTGCTGTAGAATCTTCTCTCTCTATGTTTTTGTTGAGATATCCAGTAAACCCTATTTGGCTTTGCTCTAGGGCCAAGCTCCAGATGCAGCTAATAATACACGGTTCATTGGGGTTTGCATTAAGTACGTATAACTATATATCTGCATGTGCAATAGGGAAGAGCGCCTGGGGTGAAGAGCCACGTTTACAACATTTCAGATCATTCATCATCATCCAGTACAGCCTCTGCAGGGAGAAGTTCTTTTGAGGGTGACCCAGCAATCGAGGGAAGAGGGCATGAAATTGTCCCTGTGAGATATTTAAGAGGTTGTTGCACTGGATAAGTGGAAGTGCTTCTCACCAAGAGGTTTGCTGGCAGTGTTGTATGAACAGCTTTTTTTTTTTTTTTCTACCGTCCTTGTTTCAAAATAATAAAAAAAAGTGTTTTGACCATTGTTTCTCTGTTTTGTCAACCAGAAAAAAACTTGAGCCAAGCAGAGTAAAACATACATCTTACCCGCATTAGCTCCCTGTTTCCATTATAGCTATTATTTAATTGTGTAACTATTAAGAGCAGCATGATCTCGCTCCCACTCGAGTGTAAAATAATGTTTAGACGCTGCATTGAACAAAAACGTAAAGCTTTCTATGAACTATAAAAAGCTCTTAATAATTAAATCTTCGAAAACTCCATGTTGCTTGATCACAGAAATTATGAATTTAATAATGTAGAGGATTTCACGATGCGCACATTAAAAGCTGCTGGTTCTGTGCCTGGAAGGGAAAGCAAATGACAACTGAAATCTGGAATATTAGACCTACTGTATATTCATTAAGATCTCTCACGCACACGCCTGCTTGCACTTAAGCTCTTAATGGTTCCTTAAAACTGATGAGGTAAAGGGGAAAGGCAGCATAAAATGAAAGTGTTCTTCTAAATGCTTTTTGGAGGAATGCCGATCAAGTGGAACGCAACTGGAGGGGAAATTAGCCAGGGGAAATGCAAAGTGAGCGCTGTGGCTGGCTGTGTGACATCCTTCTCTCTTTAAAGCTGTCTGAGGGGAGTGGGGGGGGTAAAAGACTCAGTATCTCAGACAGGCAGGGACTGCATGAGAAAAAGACCAGAGAGACTGTGAACTGCCTAGTGTGAGCTTGTTATTGTTTCTTATTAGAGACAGGAAAACGTTACCTAGTGCTGATTTCTTGGGCTGTTTCAGTGATGGTTTATGCCATTAAAGTATTTCCATCCATTTACTAGTCCTTTTACAGTTGTGCATGCTGTAATTCAATTTCAATCATCTAAGCAGTAAATTGCTAGGAAAGGAAATGTATTCCTGTTTATGATATTGGAAGAAGATGGCAATAACAGGACAGGAGACGTGAGCAACAACCTATTTCCAGAACAGTTTTTTGTCCTTAAATGATACCATTTCCAACAGCTTCAGGCTGGAAGGAGGGGCATGATGTGTGTTTTAGCATTCTTTAAAGTTTATAATGTTGTTGCCCTGCGAACAGTGCACAGATTTAGTATTTGTCAGCAGACTTGAACTCAGATCTTTGTTAATGAAATGAAGATCTTAAATGGCATCATCTCAATCTCTGATAATTCATTGATTCATCGTCGGCATCAGAAAATCTTCCAACATCATCCTGCCTATAGCTTTTACTGTATGTGCCATTCTGGAGGACAGTTACAAATCATGTTTTTTGCAGTTCTATTTGGTATAGGCTTCATCCTCTAAGAACTGTTGCTATTGGGTTTATCCCTCACTCATGCGCAGTCGTGAAGATTTCTTTTGCGCCCCTGCACGGGCCTCTTATACGTCCGCAGTTACTGTACATTACAGCTGCGACCCGAGCAGTGGAGCGTGCCTCGGCCCGTTTACAGAATTTGGCACCCCGACGGCCGCCAGCATCAGACAATGGCAGCTGGGTGGACAGTCAGGTAAGGTAAGGATACCACCAGCAATGACACCCAGACATCCTGGGAAGGGGATCTCTTTGGCGGGCAAGAGTCTGCTGACTTGGATGCTCCCAGAGATGGTTCTCTAGCCGGCATCGGCTCTCCCTCCTCCCCGTTGGGAAAACTGGAGCTCGAAACAGAAGAGGATTACGGAGAAGTTAAATCCCACTCTCGTTCAGATGCCGTGGAACAGGTTGTGAGGGCGAGATCTGTTCCACACGAGAGAATGCACAGTGCTCACTGCGGTTCTTTATGGAGGCGCAAAACTGGTCTCGCTTTGCCCCCTGACTTCAAGTCTCCTGGCTCACATTCAGAAAGAGAGCCATTTTAGTGGCACTAGAAGACACGTGGGCACCATGGTTCCCGAGTTGGGGGATTGGACATCATGACAGACATCATGACAGCACTATTAGAGAGAATGGGAGCGACTTTACAGACAATTTTTCATTCATGCTGAGAGTCAAAACAAACTATTTTCGGCTGAGAATTTCTTACCTTCAGGGTTTCAGCCTTCCGCCTCATAACAGAGAAGAAGCGTCTCACTGAGTCTGCCCAGTGCACGTGTTATCTCAGTATGTTTTATGCACTGCAAATATTAGGTGGAGCAGCTGTTTGTTTACTATATGATCCTATATCCACGTGAGGTTATCACCTCATATTACTCACACTCTAGAGCCCTGTGAGCTAACAGACAGTAACTAGCACCGACTAGCACTGGTCACTGCTGTTGTCTGAAAAACAACACAGACAGGACAAAATGTTGCGTTTACTAGTAAATTGGTGTGACCGACGTATGACCGACTGCTATCTGTTGTGGAATTTTCCTCACGTTACTCTGTCCTCTGTGACTGTACAGCTACATTCTACATCTAGAAACTAAGGAACAACTCTGACTGGCACATGATCAGACAGTGGTTTATGGAGCGGTAGATTGACTTTGCAAAAAAACGGAGCGTTCTATTAAATGATGCATTTAAAAAAAAAAAAAATGCTCGATCACGCAAATTTGAATGTAGGGAGCTAAAATCGTGATCGTGATTAAAATTCATTCAATTGTGCAGCCCTAGTGTAAATCTGTGTGATGTGTCTCCATGATTCACTTGGTCTTATCCACACTTAACGGCATGTTAAGGCTATTAGATCTTGTATGCCACGTCTCCATCCTCCTGCACCAGAGTGCCCGTAAGGAAAGTGCTTTGCATTAATGATGATTTTAATCTTAATAATGGAGCACCTTCATAATCCATGTGGCAGTGCCTCACAACGTTAATCAGGCCAGTCATGGAGATAGCCTATCAGGTTTTTAAGCAAACAATATAATTTTGTAACATAAAAACCTTTATAGTGTAAGAAGAAAGAGGAGCTAGTCTATGTTATCTGCTGGTGGATTTTGATGCCACAGGTGGCATTGACTACATCAGCTTCGCCCTTATCTCAATAGCAATATCTCTTAGAGAGCGAACAATAGAACAATAGTTACGTATTGTAACTCCAGATTCTATGAGTATAGCCATAGCCCTCTAAGCTCCAGGCCACCTGCTTCACTAACATTGGCTGAGGAAAAAGGCTGATGTTGGAAGCAGATCTCTGGTCTCGCAGCTGTAATATACATAGAATACTTATTAGCAAATTACTTTCTTTCAACCTCTCAAATGATATGATTAAGTGAATGGAATCATATTTAAAATAAAGAACACAATAGGTTCATACTCAAATTTAATGCCTATAAAACTTACACTGGAAAACATAAACCATTCAAGTTAGAATGCAAATCAAGACCTCGTAAAATAAGCTTCATTTGTAAGAGGAAAATGTGCCATTTAGGCTTTTCACATGACGGACATGTTTTTACTAAAAGCAATAATACCAAATAGTGTTGTTTAGTGTAATTGTGGGTAAAATACAGTCAGGTATCACTCCAGAATACTGTGCCATGTAATGTGTTTTTCTCCCAATGCAGCCATGCCTTTCTAAGGAGATTTTTTGTCTGAAAGCAACACAATTCTTTTTTTTTATCTACTAACCTAGTTTATCACTTCAAAAGCACATCCTACTGTGTTTTATCAGATCATGAAAGAAGAATTTACAGTTTGTGAAAGGTATTTGCTTGTAACCAGTCATTTTATAGAAAATGGAGTAGTGGACTATAGAATAGTGTCAGCTAAGGTTTATATTGCAATCATTACATAGTGTACCACTAATTGTGTATTTGGTTTATTTTAAAGCTCCTAAACAAGGATCCCCCCACATGTATTTTTTACTATGGGGACTTACATCACCACATACGAATACAACTGGGCTCAGTGAATCCACAAGAGTCTCAGCCTTCCAGTCTTACCCAATTTAGGCAAAAAGTGTGTTTAGGGACTCCAGTATGCAGAAATATTCAAATACACCATTTAAAAATTGGTGAAAATAGCACATTTGTACTGCATGCATTTATTGCCAAAAACATGGTGAGATTAGCACAAAGTGGGCATTTCTGTAAAGGACAGACTCATGGGCGAGGCAAGAGGTCAAGGGACCCTTTCCATTGCAAAATGTTGCCTAATTTTGGAGAGTGATGTAGCCTTTACCCTTTTCCAACAAGCTAGCACCACATTGTTGGTACCAATGGATAATAATAATAATAATAAATTGAATTTATATATATAGATAGTCTAGTTTCATATGATACCGATGATCACCAGCGGCCCTGCAGGTCTCTTACTAACATTACAGTATTCTAGAGGTTTTTTTTTACATACCTGTGATTAAAGTTGCTAATAAACCACACATAAGACAATAGTGGCACCATGCAAATGTAATATAAAGCTTCTTTACTTTTAATCCATGAAAGACTTTGAATAAATAAGCCTGCCTCTGACTGGGCAGATAGCCAATCATAGTTTAAGATAATGGGGTGGAACCTGTCCCCCAGGCCACTCCCTGGACACAAACCTGAGTGCAGAATACTCTCTGTTCTGCAAGACTAGTTTCAGTGATATCCATCATTATCTAAGATTTTGTATGGACGCAGGTCTTTCAAAATGAATTATTTTCTTTGTCTAATCATGGTTGGCTGAATTTTGTGGTGCGATGTGTGATGATTGGCTGCCGCGTTTCTTTGTACTGGAGTTTAATGATCCACTCTTTAACATTATTCTCTGGATGATGATGTACTTTCATCTAGCAAAGCTACTCCTCAAGTTCTTAAATCCAAAATGTGCCCAAACACTGGCTTTCTTTGAAGATAAACTATGCTAATTTTGGAATCTATGACTTGATTTGGAATTGTAGATGACAATAATTTTAGGTCTTGTTTGAATCGCCTTTTTCTATCACCCAGACTTGTTAAGGCACTATTAGTTACGGAAGTTACAATTTAAATTCCAGTTCTGGCAATTTGAAAAGTATTCAGCCCTACCAAATATAAAGTAGAGTCTACCTTTAAATTAGCTGATTGTATTCATGTTAGTGTTGGAGTCATTTTGGGACCAGTTTGTTCACGGTTCTGTACTTCTTTTCTCCAATACTGCAGCTGTCAGATATTCCCAATAACCCCTACTCGAAGCGACAAGAACTGTATTTTCCAAACATTTGCACAAGATTTACATTCGGTACAACATGATGTGAATGTGGCATTAGTGAATTGATTTTGGTGATGTCAACAAACTCCCAACATAGCTGCATCCAACTTCATCTCGAGCAGAAGTCCAATCAGCCAGAGTAAATAACAACACCTGCCTGGGTTTGCGTGGGGTTTTAGGTTAGGAGTATGTATCCTGCCGCAAAGTAAAAGAGACAGTGTACTGTTCCTGCTGGGCTCTGACACCATTTTATGCTGGTCTTGATGATACCTCACTGAATCCTAAAAACAGCAGGGTAAATGTGTTGTGTTCCCTTTTTTTCTTTCACATTGCCATCCACAGAGACTGCTGCCGCTGCACAGACCCATAATGAAAGACACAACTAGCTTTGCCGGCCAACAATATGACACTTTCATCAAACTAAACCAAGCGTCGACAGCTTCTCAATTATTAAACGCCTGAAATAAGCAACAGTGTAGAAACCCCGCCTGCAACAAAACTATCGTAGAAACCCTTCAGTGATGTTGAAAAGGAGAGATTGTTTTTGAGATGATGAGATTTGGATTACAGTTACGTAGAGAGAGAGAGAGAGAGAGAGAGAGAGAGAGAGAGAGAGAGAGAGAGAGAGAGAGAGAGAGAGACGCTGATTGCTACAGAAATACTTTGAGCCCTTGAAGAGAGAATCAGAACACCGCTTTTGTTTTGTGGCAAAGTGCAGTCAAGCTGCATATTGGTGCCAAATGTATGACTAACTGCAGGCGTAGGGCTGTACACACCACCGCCTAAGCCTGAGTCTCTCAAACCTTTTCTGGTCCCAAAATAAATGGGTATGCCATAATGTGAATTTGTTTATGACATACTATATTATATTTATCATAGCGCAAAGCAGCATCTTCAAATGGATTATCCATAAATGACAGGTTTGGAACATATCTGTTTATGGAACTACAGATCAATTGGGAATGTAAATATGTGTCATGCTTGAGATTTTTTAACAGTCTCAGCAGATTTAGAAAATTAAATTAAATTATCATACATTCTTCTCCCGTAAGAACTTCTCCTGTCAATGCCTGAATGTCAAAAATGAACATAACTGAACTTTGCAAAACCTGGCACAAATTCAAACATTGAATATAATGGCCTTACTCCACACAGGTGTTAAAGCAGGATTAGGAATCTCTGGCGAGGTCACATATCAAGCAATTTACACAGAGATTTTGGTTCTTCTTTTTCACGCACACTGTCTGATTTGTTTAACCTGAGAAAACTCTGCCACTGCATTTAGGATTTCTGGAAAGAAGCTCAGTATTGGGTGTTTTTAATAGTTTCTGGATGACAGTGGAGTTGGCTACATCTAGCTGTGGCTAATCTTGTGGTACAAAATCAAATTTTCCTCAACAAACATTTTGAGGAAGAAATCAAAACCTCTCTGCTTTGCCATGGAGACATTAGTCACAGTTGAAATTGAATAAGTGGAATTTCTAAATGTATGAAAGGGGCCAAAGCTTTCTGCATGAATAGCATCCTAATTGAATTTAGCAATTTAACATTGGTTTCGCACACTGGACTGTGCCTCTGAAGTGCTCCTACACTTAAAGTGAGCAACTTAAAGACAGTCCCAGGCTGTAGCTCGTGTCCCTTATTTGATAGCTCCTCGGTCCTCAGCTGAACTGGAAGGTGTTCTGTCCCTTCCCAGTGAAGGCTGTCTTAAATCCGTTATTTCTACCCCGAGGACCGAGCATTAAGGAGGGATAATCGAGACGCTATGGGCAAGGATTCACGAGAGCAGCCTTCCAGGATGCCGTGCAGCTGAAAGCCGTTGCTAACTCCGCCCGTACAGCTCATGAATTCATGTGACGCTTCAGAGGAAAGGACGTGTGTCTCCCCCACAAACGCCCGTTTCTTCTCTCCTCCAGTACTTCCTCGGTGGGAGGGATTAAGCCGCGAGGAAGGGAGGCAAGTGGAGGAGCCAGGGATGCAATTAGAGGAAAGTAAGATGCACTGCCAGTCTCTGATTGCTTTATTAGCTGCTGCCTTAAAGAAAACATACGCATACAGACTGCTAGCACAAACATCTCAGTCAGGCAGAATAAAACATCTTTCAGTTGTGGATCATGACACCCAGAAATCAATTTCATCTCACAATACTGTTTTGTGCTTTGCCATTGCCTTTTTAAAATTGCTTATCATGTAAATAAACCTACATTGTTGTAACTGTCAAGCTTTCCTTCTGAACACAGTGTGTGTGGAAAGATTTAATAAATAAATTGCTGTAACTGCACGTAGGACCTTGAGAACAATTTTACAGTCAATGTAAGAATATAAAAGATGGAACTGCTCTATTGTCATAATCCAATGATCTGTAACTTATACTGAGTGGGCTGATTTGGTTCACTTTCTTTGTATTTATTTGCAGTAATGCTGACGGATCCCACAGAAAACACATAGCCTGTACTTTACGTAATCCAGTATGCCGAATTATTTTTTATTTTTTTTAGCCTGTGCTTTTGTTGAAGTTGCTGCTAGCTCCGTGGTTAACCCCCTTCACTTTCTTCAACCAACAGGTAAACAGAATGTACTGAACTATGTATGACCGGGGTGCCCTGGTTGCTCACCTGACTGAGCATGCACCCTATACTAAGGCTCAGTCCTAACCGCAGTGGCCTGGGTTTGAGTCCGCTGCCCTTTGCTGCATGTCGCCCGCCCTCTCTCTCTCCCTTTCCTATCTTCCGCTATCCTATAAAATAAAGGCCAAAAAAATCATCTTTAAAAAACTCTAGGACCGTTAATGCATCTGTCATAGGTGTGCACACAAAGCATGCTTCCTGAGATCAAACAAAAACAACCCCTGCAATTCTTTTACAGTTTTCAGGTGAGTGATTGTAATTAGCCTGGTTTAGAAATATACTCCATATCAGAGCAGAGAGATCCACATTTAAGCCATTTGATAAGATTTGGGATTACCACAGTGCCTTGCCTCTGTGCAGATTATCATAAATCTCCCCACAGAGTTGTGGAGGTGTGCGCTGTTCCAGAGACACTCCGGTTAACATTAAGGGCAACTAAAGTGCACATTCATACATGAGACCATACATAACTTAGCACCTATCAACCATGTAATGAACAAGTTCACACATTTCACTTTTCGGTTGCAATAAAGGCCTCTCAAGCTACTCCCCTCACTTTGTTATGTCATAGCAAAACAACAAATCAGAAATTGCACACACACACACACACACACACACACACACACACACACACACACACACATGCAGTGCAAACACACACGCCAAACAAATTAGAACATGATTCAGCCATGCCATGCGGATAGGGTGTGGTGTCTGCAAAATAGTTAGACAGTGTCCAATTATTCATGGTCCCTCAATATCAGCAATCCATGAAGAACATATGCAAAAGTGTAGCTTTAAAATAAACATTTAGATAACAACTATTATAAAGATGAATAAAGCCACACTCAATTAGCCTTAGAAAACAAAGAAATACTGCGTTATTTTATACTTTAGTCCTCTGAAAGAGAAGATTGTTTTTTCCTTTGGATCAGATTAGTTTTTTTCTATTTTCCAATTTAAGGTTTTAAAAGTAAAACCTAAATAATTGGAGACAGCTTACATTTGAAATCAAGCGTGTTATGAACAAAGGGTAAAGGATGCTTAACTGTGATTCAACAGTGTCTTTTTACAGGGCATACTTGATAAAGGATTTACCTCTCTGTTGAGCCTTTGTATTTTGATTTTGAGTTTCTATTTTTAGGCTGATGCGATGAATCATACCTCACACTCCCTGGAGCCAGATATTGTGCATGTGCAGGAACCAGTGCCATTTCCTAGCACCTCCAATGCCTCTGGCGTGGCAGCAGGGTTGTAGCTCATATAATACTCTTGGAGCTGGGAGCTCAGGTTCTGCTCTGGCTCCGGACTCTTTTTGCGACGCCTCCGCCCCACCATGGATCGCTGCTGCAGCAACCTGGTTGCACCTGGATAGCGCCGCCACAACACATAGATAATTGTCAAGATTAGGGACATGGTGAAGAAGAGTGCCACGCTGCCTACTACCACTTTGTGCAGAGTCATGTGTTCCAACTCTGGGGGTGGTATGAGAGTGGGTCGAGTGCTAGCAATTGAGTCTCTTGGGTTTTTGCTCATTTGCCCTGGAAAGGTAGGATGAGGAATCGGTCGAGGTCTGAATGGTGGGACAGGACCAAAGGTGCTGGCTGGTGGCATAGGTGGAGAGCCGCTAGTAGGAGCAAAGGTTGGTTCCCCGGTAGCTTCGGAAATGAGCTCTGACATTGGTGATGGTGTTTCAGTCAGAACGTAATCTGTTTCCTCACAAATACCATGGTTCCTCGTGGCTTCCATTATTTTTTCACCCTGGAGATACTTTGGACTGCTGCATATCATGGTGGTGTCTTTACTTCCCCGAAAATTCCTCAACCAAGCCACAAGTGGGCATATGCCAGTTCCACAATCCCACATGTTCCCAGCAAGGCTGATGGAGGTCAATGAGATCCATGCTGACACCGCCTCTTGAGAAACATTGGACAGTTTGTTGGATTCCAGGTTGAGGACTTGAAGGTTGGGCAAGCAGTGAAACACAGCCGGGTCCAGGGTCTGGATTTCATTTCCAGACAGATCAAGTTTCTGCAGTGTATACCAAGTCCACGGAAGGCCCTGGTTGACCACCTTAATGCGGTTCCACTGCAGATAGAGTGATCTCAGGTTGGCTAAGCGTGGAAACAGAAAAAAGTTGATGCGTGAAAACTGGTTGTGCTCCAGATGCAACTCCATCAGCTTCTGTAGCCCCAAAAAGGTGGTACGGGTAAGAGCCTTGATTCGATTATAGCCCAAATCCAAAAACTCCAAACTTCGGCACTCCAGGAATGCTCGAATCGGGATGTTGGAGAGACCATTTGAGCGTAAGTGTAGGTTTTGCAGTTTCCGTAAGCCATGAAATTGACCAGGCTGTAGGATTTCCAATTTGTTGTAGGACAAGTCCAGACTGCGAAGATTGGGAATTCCGTGGAATGTTGAATTGTGCAGGGATGTGATCCTGTTGGAGCTTAGTATCAGCTCTTTAAGCCTGCGGACCCCCTGGAATGCTCGACTGTCAACAGCTGAAATCTGATTATGGTCCAAGTATATCCAAAGAAGCTGGCTGAGGTGAGCAAATTGATATGGCAGCAGGGTGTGTAGTTCATTGTAGCGTAGGGAGAGGCCTTGGCAGCCTACAGAGATGTTTTCTGGGACATCTAAGAAGCCAGCTGAATCACAATGGACCGTCTTCCCCTCACATCGGCAGCTATTGGGACAGGTGCGCTCATTAAAGCTGAACAGCAGGGGAGCCCGCAAGAGGAGGAGGAGAGGAAAGAGGAGGTGTGTCAGTCGTCCATCACACAGCATTGGACCTATAAGAGAATGAAAGACAGAGAGAAGAAAAGAATTTCAAGGATTTTGGTGACGTCACATTGATGTTCTATGCAAATATGCCATGGAACAGTCAAAAATTCAGTAACCTCTGTGACCATAAGGGAATCATAATTTTTCAAACTTCAAATTCACCATGTAGAAATCAGTACTTTGTTAAATAGTACCAGAAGCATATAAATAAATAAAAAACAATTAAATTAGAACAAAAGAATGATCTTCAGAAGAATATGATGAACAGACTTTTGGAAAATGACTTGTGTAGTAATGAAAATGGAATAACGACTGCAGTGTAAGACTAGTTTTCTGGGTCCTTCAATACTGGTACTTAATGTTTTTAAATATTTTATTATTATAAATTAAACAATACACAGACATAAGGATGCGTCCCAAGACCATAAAACACAGAGGAAAGTTGGGGAGGGGGGAAACCTACTGCTACTTATTGTTAAAGGAACTATAACAAGAATCACAATCTACAGTATACTTTTGTGCCACACTTTTTAATCTTCCTATGATAAGTCAACTATTTTTTAAGATGTTGCTACCTCAAACATTAAGATTCTGAACACTCGAGGACAGAGGCGAATTTAGTCATTTTGAGGCCTAAGGCAAACACAGGCATGGGGCCAACCCATGTTTACCCCCTTTTCAGTCCTTATTTATCCAGCTCTCTGTCTGACAGCTGTTTTGGCCAGAGTGCTGGATCATCTTCAATCATAACACATTGATTAGGGTGACTGCTACTCACAGGGTCTAGTTTCTGAGTATTATGTGTGTCACCATCTTCTTCATTGCCATAGTTATCATCATGAAGCAGTTCCGTAACCATCTCCATTCGAAGGATCCTGTAAGGTTGTCTTGTATGTAGCCCCCGCATCGCTAGAGCAACCTGGGCTGACACTACTGACACTACTTTTCATCAGTGTTAGCATAAGGCTCGCTTGAGATGAGCCAGGTCTGCGCAGAATCGATCCCCGGCGATCGGGGCCATTGCATGTCGGTTAGATTTGTGTCCGACTTGATCCCGACTTGTTCTGACGTCATGCAAACGTAGGCAACGATAATCTCACGAGAGCAAGGCGGCCGCAGTTCTGAGACGCAGGCAGCGTTTTCACCAACTGCAAGAGCCAGGCGGACCCAGAGCATGCTGGGAAATGCCGGCCTCTCAGCTGATTTAACAGCTGATTGGTTCACAATCAACTCAACATGATGACGTCTTGTATAAACTTTTTATTGATTTTGAATCAAATGGATTTTAATTGCTATTTGTCTGATTTAAAGGCTTATTCTGTACAGAACACACGTTGTGTGGCTGATAGTGATGTTTAGAAGTCAGAGAGACTAAATCCGTTCAGATCACAGATCATCTACAGTCTGTTAGTTAACATCAGCAACAGATCTCATGTAGAACATTGTGAGAGCTACTCTGTCATAATTAAAACAACTAGAGAGTGTGTACCAGCTGATATGTGGGTCTGATAACATTTTATTAAATCGGAATCGCACCACAGTGTTTTTGTCACTTCCTGTCCAGCCTGAAGGCGGCTGAAATCGGATGGAAACTGTCCGACTTCACTGCAACAAATCGTAACCATAAGTTTATGAGGCGGGGCCCTTGGTAGCTTGGGGCCTAAGGCAATTGCCTACCTTTGCCTAATGGTAAGTCCGCCTCTGCTCAAGGATGATGTACATCTGGACAAAAATTCTACACATCTGTTTAGAGTTAATAAACCAAGAGGCTAAAAACAACAGGCTAAAACGACCAAGAACTCTACGGAGTTAAAGACTTTCAGAGGATCATGTTAAAGTACTATTTCTCAGGAGGAGCACAAGCCCTCCACATTCACCTTTGAAATGTGTCACCATTTGCAAGATGGACCCCCTATTGATTTTAAATAGGTAAATTGGCTTTTTTTTACTTGTCAAAGAAACATTTGGGCACTTTTCTACTTCACAGTGAGACAAGCTCTGACCTTTCCCCACTTTAAGAGGTTTTCACAATCCTTCACCACTGGAATGTCTGTTTTTAATATAAGAGACTGAGGTAATGGTAGTGCCAGAGTCTCAGAATCCATCAGGGTTCAAGACGCCAGGACCTTGACATAAACTGTTCAGATTATTCCACCAAATTTTCTGAAATATAAAGTTTTGAAGGGTTTCCATGACCCTCCACTCCAGATTTGCTCTGTCTAAACTCTTGATTTTTATTTTTCACTCATATTGAGTGAGTCTATGAATATAAATATTGTCATGTCATCTGGATCAATGGCAACCTTAATCTTTACAATCCATGTAAATGCAACGACTGACAAATTACAGAGTCTTACAGAGTCTTGTTATGGTGGAACATGTATATGTACGTTCAAAAGTCTGTTAAGTCGTGCAACAGAAAACTCAGGTTGGTCAGATAGTTGGGGTGGGAGAAAAAAATCAATACAGCATAGTATAATAATATTTTCAGTGGCAATACTGTATCGATCCACAGGCGCCAAGTATCGATCTTTTATTATATATGTGTTGCTCAGTTTGTCTGCTTGACAATCCCATTTTGCAGCAATGAAATTGAAGTGATATGACCAAACAGAGAAATGTATCATTTTAGATAAAATAGATGTTGACAGAATTTCCTTTTGGGGACTTCATTTCAAATTGGGAAAAAAATTAGAAGTTGGGAAAAAGGTTATAAATTGCAATATTTCGCAGAATATTGCAATATGTTAAAAATCGCAATAATATGGTATTGTGGCACAAGTATCGCGATGATATCGTATCGGGAGATATCTGATGATTCCCACCCCTAAAAGATAGTCTAGCCAGCTGTCTGGATTTAAAATCAGGAAAAGACTAAACTTGTGTCATATCACAATCATATGATATCCAAAATTTAAGAAGATATCCAGCCTCGTATATCGATATTGATTTAATATCGATATATTGCTCAGCCCTACCTACAATTATAGGACCATGCAGACAATGAGCTTCAACATACAGGCATGGCCATCAAGGTTTTTTTATAGCCAAAGAGTGCAATGTTCTAGGGCTGAATTTGAATATTTGGACATATGTTCGTACATATGTACGTTTTTTGTTTTTTCTTTAAATACTGTAATAAAGTTGCAGTGGCCAGTCATGTAATAATAATCATCTATACATTATTAATCCCACAAGGGGAATTACAATTTTTACACACAGGCCTGAATTACACACACATGCTTAGTACCTATACATGCATTAATGGAAAAATGGGGCTGCCCATGGAAAGGCCCCCTGAGCAGTTGGGGGGGTCAGTGCCTTGTTCAAGGGCACCTTGGTAGTGCCCAGAAGGTGAACTGGCACCTCTCCAGCTACCAGTCCACCACCATACTTTCCCTATGGACTGAGCTACTGCCACCCCTACCGGCGATCAGATTTGTCGGTTGGTCTTGAGGCGGTGTGAGAGTTCCGTACAGTAAATGGGAAAGATCACTTTTTCTATTTATTTTCTCTTGAGCACAAGCAGTGAACTGCGCAGGAGTTTGTGTAACAGCTGACGAATTTCTGCAACAACAACAAAACAGTCACTCCGTCTCTTTCTCCGTGAAATGAAGTCGCCTTCAAGTGCAATCAGAAATGTTGAGATCGATGAACAATGTGACTAAAAAGAATTGTTGTGAATGTGAAACGGCTGCCTTTCTCCCTTTGGCCCTGACTGTTTGATGTCTGCTCAATGCTTAATTTCACTGTAACGTTGTAGGTTTTGGTTTTAGTTTGTCACTTTATTATTTGACATCGGCCTGTTCGGCAGGTTTCATGGGTTCATAGCGTTTTTGCTATGGTTCTGCCTGAGATGTGGGGGTAGCTCGGCTGCTCACCAGCTTAATCAGGGAGAGTGGATGCAGGTTTTGGCACTGAGGCATCGGGAGGGGTTGGCAGCTCGCTGTGAGCTTGCCGGTTTGTTTGTTGGCTCTTATTTTGCCTCAGTTTAATATTTTGTTGTTGTATTTTGGTTAGAGTATATTTTAGTGTCATTTTTGTTAATAAAAACACAAATGGTTAACTCTCTGGTCTTCAAGCGTGACAGTGAAATTCAAAGTGCTTCATTTCGAGGTGAAATAACACAACGGGCAATTGCTTTTGTTGGTCCCAAAGCTTCAAAGCACAAAAAATGGCATTCGCAGACACCCTAAAAGATTCTGACTGTCCAAGTTAGTCACCTGACTGATTGTCAACTTTAAATCTAAGCTGACAGTTAGCCCTTCAACCTTGTAGTCTCTGTAGTTTAATTTCAAATTCTACACCCAGCAGTACAGAGCCAACAAGTTAAAAGATGTGGCACTGTCCTGCTATATGTCAAAGGACACATCCTTGATCTAGGGCTCTCATCTGGTCTTGCTATGAGTAATGCTCTGACTAAGGATATCATATGTCAGGACGACGCTGCTTTCAAATGTACTTTTACTTCCCCTCGGGCACCTATCTGCCCTCTGTCCGGTTTTGCGGCAGCTGCTTTGCTCTTAACAGCTACAGATTTGACACTTAACATTCATGAACTTGCTACAAAGGCATAAAGGGAGAATGGGTTTTCATTTTGTGTGGACAGGATTAAATGGTTCTGAGTGGGAGACGACAAGCAGCATTGTGCAGATGTATAAAGCAGTAGTATCAACAGGTATCTAATCAGGTATTTGTATTATAGGAAGTTACACAGTCTAGTGGTTTTTAATAATACATGCTGCCACAGGTATGGAGTTTGTAATTTGAGTGGTGGGAAAGCTATCGTTTGTGGAATTAATCAGATTATAATTGGGTGAGTGTGTGATTGTTACACTCAGCGAGAGATAGAAATGATCTTCTTAAGTGGGAATTATTAAGGGTTGAAAATGCATTGAAGAATAAAAACAGTATGTGTTTTGCTGGAGGTAATTACATTGTAAGCTATTACTTTTTAGAATATTTTATAATTGACTTTTGTTTAGCTCTTTGAGTCTTCTGTTTAGTTAATGTTTCTGACCCAACAGTGCTGATTTGGTGTTTTGTTCTTAAAGTGCTGTTATTGCACAAGCTTTAAGCTACAATTCTCTACATGTATTATACATTGCCAAAGAATACCTTCACCTGTCTCTTCTTGTACACATGGGTTGCCAATGAAACACATTAACAGAGCAAGTCCTCATGATTAAACATGAGCATTAATTCATGCATATTAAATTATAACTTCGAAAGTGTTGACCAGATGTTAGCTGCCCACGGAAGCTGTACTTGGAAAAACTTGCCTACATGTTCAACACACACATTTGTATAACCATGCTTGTGAAGACCCTCACTGACAAATGGAATTCCTAACCGTAGCTATGTGTACTACATAAATAACCCCAAACCCGTTTTCATAGTCTATCTATATATCGATGACGTTTCATTTACTTGATAGTTCCGGTACCACCAGAGGTTCTGCCGGATGTCCCTCATTTTAATCCTGAGCTAGAACCGAAAATCAAATAATATTTTTTTTTTTTGTGTAAAATTGTGTATAATTCCAGGGCCTGCTTCCATACATGCACATGTTCCACCAAAACACAGACCCCAAATGTTGTGATTTGTTTGGTATGTGCATAAGAAGTTTCTGATTGACTTTGGACAAGGTTTATAAAAGGCAGGTGAATGACGTGAATACAATAACAGAAGTGCATCTGGCAGAATGTGCAACTCCTTATTCTCAAGTTTTAGGGTGTCATATTGCTTTCCACTGTGCGAACAAACAGACATTATTAAAGATAAACAGACCGAGGAAGACTATTGCATTACATAACGTGTGTTGTAGTCACGATATATTCACAGTGACAAGTCCTCATAAAGGCTACATAGCAAGGCTCCAGGACAGAAGTGACAAAAAATGTCTGTGTGCCTACCTGCTGTTGTAAGCTGTAAACTAAAGAAAGACCTCCATTGTCTGGCATTGAGTATGCAGAGAACGTTATTGTGCATCACTATACAACAACTTGGGGGGTGTCACACAACAATGACAATTTCATGCTAAAATGGTTAGCAAACAGGTACTGTTCTACATTTATCCCAAGCTACCGGTGACCGGTGTGTCACTTTGCTTTACTTCGGAACAGGCCGGTTTGTTTTGAGCCATAAAATTACCAAATATGCAACAACAAGCAACTGACTTTTACCTTTTAGAAAAACATTTTTTTTTTTTTTTTTACTCAAAGATTGTTTCTTTTAAGAAAATGAAACAGCTTTGACATGAGCATGGAAGTTCTGAGGAGGGTTTACACCACTTTAGTGCAAAGTATAATTTCCTACAACATTGCATGCTGGTACTGAAATTTAGGGCACAGGAGCAAAAGCAGGCTCACAACAATAGTTATACTGAACCCATAGAAATAGCTGGTGGAGCTGTTAACAACACAAACCAGGAGGAAAGCAACATTAACAGTTCAGGACCCTTCACATTCTTTGTTTAATACATTTGAAAAACTCCCTCCAGTAAGACGCTACGAGAAACATCATTAAGAGATCTGTTATTCCATCCTATGCCATCATGTTAAACTAATGACTTGTATTAGGTATTAGTGACTGCTGCTGGTTTCTACAATGTCTAATTAAGAGATGCACTAATTGTTATTCAATGGCCCATTTTAATTATTTTTTTTTTTATCTCATGTATTCTAGCCCACGGCAAGTGAGTGCAAAATAAAGATGTTTAATCTAATACTCCGATGGGGGGCAGTATATTCTAATGAGCCTGCATGCGATATAGGAACAGGTGCCAAATCTGAATTGCTTGTTATTTGTTCCCATGTTTTCTTTTTTTCTTTGCAAAATAGTGACTGGATTGTCTTATATCACAGATTGTTTATTGGTAGGCACTCCAGATACCCAAAGTATTTGCACCAGCACTGAAATAGTGAGTTTTCCACAATATGTCCCTTTTAATAGATCCGCCCTAATTACATTTGCCAAATAAGTACTAAAAATCACTGAAAGAGTCCATACCTTTGCCAAAAACAGAATGCACAGTATATAAAATATCAAGAAAATGATTGTGTATCAGAATAAGCATCAACATGAACAGAGAGAAGATTTTTTTTTTTATTAAGTGTAGTGGTTAATGGTTGTGATTGCCTGCTTACCAACAACCAGGCAGACAATCAAACAGTGTGGGTGCTAAACTCTGTGATAGATTATTTTATGAAAAAATAATATACAGAAATAAGGAAGTGAAAGAATGCAAAATATTTCCAGATTTACATGAATCTCTCCCAGTGTGCAAGCATATACTAAGGGAGTTAGACAACAGAAGGTCTGAGTATATGAGATTTGAGTAAAGATGCACGCTATATGTGTGCTATAAATAAACCCCTTGATTCCTCCAAGTAATAGATGTACTTCCAATTCCATCACCTCCATTAGGTAACTGACCAAGCATCCACGGCACTATACACAGCCATTAGTCTTCCCTTAACAATAATCCCATTGAAAAGTGTCTGTTGTGAAGCCTTTAGGGAAACCTCACTATGTCATCTCAATAAAAATACATTGGGGATCAGGCGGAGAAGGGGATTCAAACATATTTCCGATGGTAGAAAACTCCAGGCTGTACGCTGTAATAGAAAGCTGCAGTGTTCAGCCACTGGCTCATTGATGCCTCCACAAGACACCATCTTTAATTAGCATACATTGGTTCAGCATGGATTCCCATGGATAAAAACCCACCGCACATGTATGCACCGGGCTCCCATGGGAGGCTATACAGAGTAGAATGAAAAGAGACTTTCACTTTAGCTCAGATTGATTATCCAGTCATTAAATGTGGCACAATGCACAAGCATTACTAATGTTTTCATCTTTTTTTTTAATGCTTCAGATGCTGTAAGGAAGACAAAGAATATCATGGAAAGCTGCGTGAGCCTCCCACGTGAATAATTTCAAACACTGATTCTGACCGACAGTAAACAGAGAAAGTTATCGCCTGGAACGGCCATTAAGGTTAACTAGCATAGAGAGCTACATCTCTACATCTGTGTCACTGCGGGAAGGAAAAGCGCAGAGTTAGAACCTTAAATATAAATAAAATGCTCCAACCATGGTTCAGGCAGGCATTGCTATCTGTTCCCCCCCTCAGAAGAGATTTGATCTCATGTGGTAAGCTAAACGCATCTGTTTACCTGGCTCCATCTTCTTAGTAGAGCATGACCAAGCAGAGCCAGAGGGTTTCATTCAGAGATTTCATATCTCGTGCAAGTTACAGCTTGGAGATTTGAACAACTTGCAGTGCACCAATACAGAAAAACACATCAGTGTACTTATCACAAAGATAAATCTGTTTCTAATACTGTAACTTTCAAGTCTTGAGTCTGTTTTTCCCACTTGCCTATAAGTATGAATGGCAGCGAATGTGGTTGGTGTGACAGGCTGCGAGTCTTATAATACCTTTTGTCAGAACTTCCGTGAAATGAGCCAAGAGTAGCCCTACTTCTTCTGCAGAGAATCCACCAGAACAACTCAACCAGCTGCCATCATCTACAAACTCAAATACGAGTGTGGAATCTGGTCAAACTGGCAACTAAAAATCTAGATTAAATCCTAAGAGTACTGCACCAATTTAGCATTGCGCTTCAATAACATGTCAGACTTGATGAACTATTTTTTTTTTTTTAAATTGAGTGAATTCAACAAAGCTAGAGATGTTATCTTTATTCCCCAATTCATTCCTCTGCCATTATAACCTGGTGCCTACATTACCCACAATGCAACGGCAAAAGCTTATTTTTAAGCAGATTTAAGTTACAATCTTGTTAGTAAAAGCCAGTGTATGCCCTACAGCCAGTGGAGCGGTGCGCTTAGAGAAGGACAAGATGGGTAGTTGTGCCTCAAAGCAAACTGGAGCCCACTGCCTTTTCTTTTATTGTGTGCAGCGAATAATGCTTCAACACAATTTGTGTCTGATAAAGATGCAATTGCAGCCAATGAATATCCCTTACAGAGCATGCTCTGTGCTCCAGTTTCCCTCCGGGGCTTAACTACTCAACAACTGGGAGTAGTTTGCAGAAGTTGGACTCAAATGTTCACATTAAATGTCAACTAAAATGGGCTTGCAAATGCACAAAACCGCCAAAGTTAAATCATTATATAATTGTCCCCAATTACCTCACCTACGGTCAAGATCCAATGGCAATCTTTCCTAAGTCCTATAAAAGTGAGACTGTGCCCCACCTGGGGACAAAGTGAATGTTCAATCAACATTTATTTATTTTTATGTTGCTGAATGTTGGCAGGCTGACCAGAGTCAGCTGTCGTCTTCCTTGGCGGTGCGACAAGTTGATATTTCATTTGAATGCACGGTGCTCTGAGCAAAGGCTATTACCCAGAGTGCCCAAGTGGGTTGGCCAGCAGGGCTAAGGCCGCACGCTGGGGCACTTCAAAGAAATGAAAAGTGAGCAAGAAAACAAAATATGTCTTATTAAATGGTCTACTGTAGCACACATTATAACCATTAAAAGGAATGGTTTCTTTGTGGCAGCTTTTCAAGGTTATATTCTGGCAGAAATGTATAATCAACATTATGGCTATGGATTTATTAATTTCTTGTAGACAGGCTACATCT
Organism: Percina caprodes; assembly: GCA_013375575.1. Classification (NCBI taxonomy): domain Eukaryota; kingdom Metazoa; phylum Chordata; class Actinopteri; order Perciformes; family Percidae; genus Percina; species Percina caprodes. The sequence continues at coordinate 1,300,084 of JABXJD010000068.1, forward strand.
TTTTGTTCTTTTATTTTAGACATTATGTACTTTACTGTACGTTTTTAAGATTTTTTGGGGGCATTTTAGGCTTTTATTTTCATAGGACAGCTGAAGACATGAAAGGGGAGAGAGAGGGGGAATGACATGCAGCAAAGGGCCACAGGTCACAGTTAAACACGTCTCCTCAGACAAGAGGAGAAAAAGAACATTTTGCAGCAGCACCCAGCATGTCACATATAGGTGTTACTGCACAAAACGGACATAACGCCAGGAGGACCTGGATTCCCATTGGACCCCAAAAAACAGCATGTGGCCGGGGCTACAGAAACCTCTGCTTTCCACCTCGACTTCGGTTGAAACAGGTCAGCGCCCAAGCTCGTGCCAAAACTTCCATTTTTGAAACAAAATGGATTTAATTTTGGTGTTGGACGCACCCTGGAAACACACACCGGTGTTTTCATACCTGCAGGAGAAGGAAACAACATGTTTCTTCTCAAAAGTTGACTGAACTTGCTTCCTGCTGACCGTTTTGTTCTATGGACTACACAGAGTAAGGCTGTGTTTATCAATGGAGTAACTGCTAATGCTGCAACTGTGTTATGATATTAATGTGATCTGATTAATAAGTGCTATTGGTGCGCATCTGATTAGTAATCTGATGGAGACCGCTGTGTCCCATTAACACTGTCCCATTAACACTGATCAAGGTGCATGGTTGAGATGTTGTGTTGAATATTGTAGCTTGTGAAGAGATAATAGGCTCCGTGGGTCCGTCCAAATACAGCTGCGGGATGATGGGAACGCCACCCCGGGGTCCTGTGTGACCGACGGAGATGTGTTTGTCTCCGCAAAGGATCAGCTGTTTAGCTTGTACAAATGAACGTCCCTTTGGTTCAGACAAAATCTCAGTCTGTCCTACTTTCACGTCAGTCCAGAGCTGGGTGAACGAGACGACTGGTCATTATCGATAATCAAGATCCAAAATGTGTCTTTTCTATCTAGGGTTTCTTTCTTCATCTTACATGCTAACCGAACATACACCCACACCCACACACACACACATCGAATAGCTAAAACCGCTAGCTAGTGTGTTCTGTCTGAGACGTTTTAGCCTGAAAGCTAACCGGCTAGCCCTAGCCACATGGCTGCTCCCAGCACTGCTACCGCCCTCTTGAGGCCAAACAGTGTTTGTGCAGCTAACGCCATGATCCACCATCTTCGATTGTCTTTTGCCTAGCAACCCCCATGGTCTCTTCACCCCCCTCCTCTTTCACTCTCACTCACTCACTCACTCACTCACTCACTCACACACACACACACACACACACACACACACACACACACACACACACACACACACACACACACACACAGTGTCTCCCCATATGCTTGTTTGTTTTTGCTTTGTTTGTAGTGTGTAAAAAGGTATATAGGTTTCGATGATTGAAGGATTATTGATTGGCCATTAATAATTTTGAAGTTAAATAAATTAAATAGTAGTTTATTAGTAGTTATTTTGTGTATATGTTGTAATAATTGGTTGAACACGGTCAATGCTCAAATTCACCCCTTAGTCTGTTCCTTTCAGAGATACATGATAAATTAATAAAATTAATTAAGATCTGGATTTTCAAGGGAACACCACATAATGACACTGTTTTCACAGTTCATTATTGGTCCCTTATTGGTTTCCAGGGCGGTACCCCATTTTGATTTTGTCAATGTTAACCATATTCATAACTTTTATCTTTGATAATTTGCCAATAATTGAATATGTACCCCTACCGATACCCAACACTGATCACAACAGAACTAGGAAGCTGTATGGTATATAATCTGTATTTATGCAGAACTTAAAACTTCAGACATAGACTTCCTTCCTTCCTTCCTTCCTTCCTTCCTTCCTTCCTTCCTTCCTTCCTTCCTTCCTTCCTTCCTTCCTTCCTTCCTTCCTTCCTTCCTTCCTTCCTTCCTTCCTTCCTTCCTTCCTTCCTTCCTTCCTTCCTTCCGTCCGTCCGTCCGTCCCCCGACTGTCTTCGTCTCTGACACGGGAGCCAAGGGATTTAAAATGTGCGATGTGTGGTCGAGCTTAGGCAAGCAAAATTCTAGGGCACTACAGCATGTGTGATATATTACATTTTGGAGTGCGCTCGCTCAGATTTAAAGCACATGAAATTAAAAATACTTTCAGGGCACAGAAGTATGTGACGTATAACCAGTCCCAGAGCCCATCATGCAATGTGGATTAATTGGACACACTAGCATTACAATATTGAAATGAAGTACCTTTTACACACTTAAAACCCATTATTTTACACCCATTAATTTGAAAATTGGAGTCAGCTGTAATTTCAACTCACAGCAAAAGCACGAAGCAATAAAAAAACGGCTGATTTATGATAAAAGCTTATTTTACTACTACTACCGGAATAGCGCAGACATGCAAGAGGAAGTCCAAAATACACACTACGCATTACAACGAGATCAAGATGTATGGAAAAATCAAGCGCAACTGGGTAATATCACACCAGTAATGGCAAAATACAGCTTAAATGGGGCAGCAACCATTAAAGATGGAAATGAACTGGAAATGGAACAGTCACTTTTGTAAATTTAGTTATTCTGTCTGGATTTGTGAGGCATGTAGTAACCGAGGTCTACTGAGTCCATGACCTACTCAAGTCAACAGTGAAAGGGGGGAATGAAGAGAAACTGCTCTAGCTTTGCCCGTGAGCTTCTTTTTCTAGGAAAAAAAGAAAGGTTTCCATTCTAACCACTTAAAGACCTAATGCCATGATTAGAATGTATTGATTGGTCGAGTTGAAGCATTAACATTGCAGATCAATGGGATTAGCAACATACAAGATGTATAGTTCTTATTTATCCACAAGAAAAACTGCCTGAAACATTCATCAACTTCTCGCTGTAAATGCAGTGCAGCCTCCCCGTCACGGACCATGTGGCTGCATCTGCAGCTGGCCGCCATGTCTATTGATTAACATGTCTATTATTCTCATTAATACCATGGCCACTGTGGAGTCTCAATTCTGATTGGCTGGTAGGTGTGGATATCCTTTTAGTAACCACACAGTATAACCAAGCACCTCCATCTGAATGTGGAACGTTTTTTCTAATAATGAAGTGTATCAGGATGCAGCGCTATACTCTGATCTTAGGTTGAGTATGCAATCAGCGGACTTTCTTCCTCCCCTGATTTTATCATTTCTGCAAATATTACACTGCCTGGCCCAGCCTGCTTCCTATTTAACTTCAGTAGGTATTCTGAAATTCTATATTTCTGAGGAACTTTATTTTGTTATCTTTAAACCAGAAGAGCGACACTTAGAAAATGAGTTACTAATTAACTAACCCTAATTTTCGTAAGCTTTTATGTGAAGCTGCCCAACAAATGGTAAAACTTCACTTTTAAACAGTTGTCTCATAGAAATCACCATAGAAATACCTTTTGCCAATTTGTTAAAGTCACATAGTATACATGTCAAGGGAGTAAAGTATAACCTGCAAGGAGGGAGACCTTTACAAAGGCTAATTGGTTATTTTGGATGTCAACATTTTCACACCAGCAGGTTTTGAAAGCTGCCTGCTGTGGAAACAGGCAACAGGCTTCCTTCATTAGACGAGTTGGATTGAAATCCACTTGGAAAAGTAACCTTTTTTTGAGAAGTATTAGCCAACCCGTTTTGGTCCGGTGCCTACAGCTTTCTCTAAGCCATATCGCCTTCCTGATATTTCAGTGACCCTGAGCCCTCTGAATATCTAGTAATCACATATAGGTATGTTTGTCAAGCCTATTTTTCCCCATTCCAGAGTAGACAAACTTGATTGGTAGTTAAGAGCTGTCAGGGTAAAAGTGGAATCTGCACACTGCTATATATTCATTTTAAAGCATTAATTATCTGTTGCTGCAGTGTTTTGATCTGACAGGAGGTTCGTGCCTGATGAAGATCCATGAGAGATAGCAAAACTGCAGCAATAGATAATTTATAAAAAAAAACAGTGGACAGATTTTATGTTTGCTTTGATATTCCGCTTCTTTACTGTGCTGCTTATCTTTCTTAGACGCTTAATTCCTTGGCTGTAAAGATATACAAAACTTAATGACTCCGTCCCATAAAAATGATTAAAGCACAATGGAAACCTTTTGATAAGATGGCATTTAAGAAGTGTAACTTTTAGTTGTCCCACTTTATTTTTAGCAACTTACTTACTGCTGCACGGTGATGGTTTAATCCTGTTTCTGTAATCGTGTGACCATTCTGTTTAAAGTTAACAGGCCGAGTTTTACACACAAAGTTAATGTGAAACTGAACTAGTTAAATTCAGGTAACATAAATACTTTGTAAGGGTTAGAAAACTTTAGGGATAGGCTTACAATAGGTCACTAAAATGATGTGACGCATTCCAAAACATATGCACTTAACAATTAGTGTGCTATCCCACAAAGATGGCAGTACAGTCTAGGCACCAAACAACTAGTTAAGATTAGAAAAAAACCTTGTTGTTTGGAATAAAACACAGTTCCCCTAAAGTAGTACTCCAACATAAACGCGCGTTTTCTTGGTGAAAGTCATCCTGACTGTGGGTGCTCCAAGGCTGAATTCACCACTCAGCCTCACACACCCACACTTCTCTTTTGTGTTTCCGTGGCTTTGTGTTCCACAGCTCCTGTGTGTGTGTGTGTGTGTGTGTGTGTGTCCCAATTAAAAGCCGTGTTGTATGACCCGCCTATCCCACCAGACCTCGTCCTGACATAGACCAAAGCACTTACAGCAGCAGTCGACGTGGTGCATACAGCAATAAATAAGTGGCATATATACAAATTCCTGTTTGTTTGGCCCATCCATCATGGTAACCTGCCTCCTTACATGTAGTCATAATACTCATAATGTCACTCATAATGCTCATAATGTCACCTCATTTCTGCTCTTGCAATAATTACTACAGACACAAGCGGTTGCACCCCATAGTCACCATTTAACAAGAAATGTTATTGCTTGCATAATTGACCCATTCGGGTGGTTTTCTGGGTAAGGACGGCTGGACTGTAAAAATGGTGCCTTATACAGCAGCATGAGGCGAATAGTTTGCTTCTCTAACAGCGGTGCCCAATAAATCAGCCATATCACTGCAAGCATTTCACCTTCCCACAGTGTTTAACATCCGGCTTCAGCCTGTCACAAAGTGACAGCTGAAACTCTTCACAGAACCATGACTTCACCCATACCAGGAACTTTACTGACACTGGCTTCCCTATAGACACTTCCTTACACATGTGCATGTGAACACAAACAGACAGACACACACACACATACACACACTAAGGCTAAGAGATCTGTGCAGATCAGCATTGATCGATGAGTAGTGGTGTCAGAAGATCCGCACACACCGAGACGTTTCAGCTGGCCACCTTGAGGCAAGTCTGTTTTAAAAGCTTAAGAGTTGACATCATGGTTGATGAGAGATTGTGTTTGTGTGTGTGTGTGTGTGTGGTATGCAGGTAATCAGTCAGTAGCAGATCCATTCAGTGTGAAAAGCAATATTTGTGTTCAATCAGAATTCTGCACTTCACACCATTGTATATACTTTATTTAGAAATACACTTTCCATATTTGTCACTTATCAGTTACTTGAACTTTTAACTCGCCTTTACACTGTTCCTTACTGCGGAGCGCCTGGAAGGGATGTGGAGGAAAACATTATAGGTGGGAGGAAATGAAGACAGATTTTTCTATGGCATTCTTTTGCAATTCTAATGTGAGTCCTACAGAGTAAAAGCACCATCTGCACAAATGGTAACTAACTAAAAAAAATTATAATTTGCACAAAAAACTGAACAGATTTTACATCTGAATATTCCTCATTATCAGAACCTCATTCACACCATCCTTGGTGAACACCAAAAATGTTACTATTGTTGGCGCTTAGGTTTCTGTTTCCTAAATGTCAAAGTGACCTGAGAGAACATGATGCTGTGTTCAAACTTTTGTGAGAGAATGCAAAAAAATAGATGGTTTTCCCCCGTTTCTATCTATCTATATGAAGGTGAACGTATGAAGTCCCTTTAGGAGCTTCATAGGTAACACAAAGAGGCTGCCCTCATCAGAAAAATGAAAGCAGCGGTCATTTATTTAAAGGTCCTGAAGACTATTTCTAAATGAGTCTATTACTGTGAGCTATTGCGCTGATACATGAACTCAAATGTTTTCTGCCAAGGTCAGAACAGTGAAGGTTATTTTACAGACTTTTTCTGTATTTGTGTTTTTGTCTCAGCTCTCTCTCTCTCTCTCTCTCTCTCTCTCTCTCTCTCGGTTCGGAAGGCACAGTGAAATTATCGTTTCTGTTCTTCAGACTGAAAGACTTGTATGAAAATAAATCCCAAAAATATTAAAACGTGAAATAATGAAATGTATAAATCCTTTGTGTGCTTCAGGGACATACAAACAAACAAACACAATACAATACGCACGTTCTTTTTCCAACAGTCGTTTTCTTTTTTTGTGCTAGCTCAGCTCCCACTGCTTACTTTGTTCTCAATTTTGTGTCCCTGCCCATATTTCACTGCATGAGTTCATTGTGGAACCATTTAGGTAAGCCTTTCATGCTTATTTTTAAAAAAATTTACAAGGAAAATATGGGTAGTGGTGAAGTGAATATTACTGAACTGCTGTTAAAAGTGTCTGATGGGGGCTTTCAGTCAGGCTCAGAATTTGAAAAAAAAAAAATACATGCCTCACACTGACGGAATAATCCTTATTGATGGCTTCAACTATTTTCAAAAGAGCATGCAGCCATTTACACTGCTCAAGGTTAGTTAGAATGTCTTCTTTCGGTTTTAAAATACTGTTTTTATCATACATAACATGGCTCTGGAAGAAGCACTGTGAAACCAACCAGATTGCTGTAATCTGGAGGATGGAAATAACTTGTATTTCAATGAGGTATTTACTTGATTTCATGCAGTTTGACTATATGCTAATGCCTTCATAGATCTGAGAATCTATATCCATGTCAGTTATCTAAGACTGCATAATGGTCTTAAATGTGCAGGAAAAGTTTGTGCTTTTGAGCCAGTGGCAAACCTGTGAATAACACTCCATCTTCTAATTATCCACTGCACTGCAAGCTTGAAGAAGTGGTATGGGAGAATACTGTGTCTACAGGTTACTTTTTAAGGAATTAAGCTTAGGTTTTCCAGACATGTGCTCCTTGGACCAATTACTGTCTCTGTCTGCCCTAGGAAACGGGTGGATTATGGAATAAATTGAAGGTTATTTGAGCATAATTGCCAGGTTGCTTTTGCCTAATCAGATGAGGGTGTGCAGTCAGACTGGAGATCAGGCACACGTGTTGTTCACAAATGACTCCTGCATTGCTTTTCCTTGCCCTTGCGTTCTGTCGGCTGGAAATGTAGCCTCTTTGTGTTGTTTGCACGGTGTTGCCGTTGTGGGAGCCTGGGCTGAATATAAATTCCACAGCTTAGGCTACGAATATGTGATTAGAATGTATCGGTGTTGGGCTTGTCAGTCAAAAGTGTGTTCTTTCTTAAGATGAATTGAAACAATATATATATATATATATATATATATATATATATATATATATATATATATATATATATATATATATTACATTGTTACTGTTGTTTTTAACTGATTAGTCCATTGAATGGATTGCCTACCAACAATAAATATGCATTGGCATCAATTTTATAATAACCTTTTTTTTAAAGATTATTATAGGAGGAGCAAACCTCTACACATGGGTGCGTGCTCCACCAGGTGAGCCACCCAGGTGTCCTCAAGTTTCTTCTCAAGCACAAACGGCAAAGCAAAAGTTCCTTTGTAAATGTGAAGATTTGCTGCTTTTCTCGGTTTTATTTCACTGTAAATTGAATACTGTGTTGTGAATTGTTAATACAGGTTTAAAGGAACGTGTGATGGCCTTTATTCACCCTTAGCCAGTGATAACAGTTGTTACTTAGCTGCTGGCCAAAACATTCTGCCAACCTGTGCAGATGACCAAGGTCATGTTTTATTGTCAAATTAGGAAGGGGGGGGGGCGTATAGACTTTGCTCTCCCATTTATTCTGTAATAAACAAGGAATGGATAAATATGGATGCTGTGAGAGAGCTTCATTCAGAAGTGTTAATATTCATACAAATGCAGCCCCTTATGTTTGTCTGATATTAATTGTGATGACATAATTAAAACTGTGCGCTCATTAGTTGCACTAAGCTGCTCATTACTTGGGTATAGAGTCACAATAGTGCACCTATGTGTGGGCAGCGTGCAACTCTCCAGCCGGTGTCACCTTCTCGAGCTCTTTGGAGTCAATCTAAATCAATCACAGTAGTGCAGTTTCAGAAAGTCTCGCTCACTCTCTCCGCACCTATCAAACAAGTGTGTGCGCGCGCGCCCGTGCACGTTCTGTCGTATGAATAATCGTCCTTCACTGAGCTATTCAAAAACTAAAGTTGCACTGAAATAAAAGGGCACGAAACACTGTGAGACATGTCGACGACAGCCGCTGTGAAGGCTTGGAAGTCAACACCATGTCATTGCATTTTCAATGCCACAGTCCAAGAATATGCGCGTGCACACACACACACACACACACACACACAAACAGGAGCTGCGAAGCCGCGGAAACACTAAAGAGAAGTGTGGGTTTGTGAGGCTGAGCCGGTACATTCAGCTTTGGAGCACCCACAGTCAGTAAAATGGAGGAGGTGATAGGCAGTGTGGGATGAGATTGTAGGTGCCCAGAGCTGTCAGGACAAGGTAGGAGAATTCAAAACATGTTAAAGCTTTGAAGGGAAAGACGGGATGCAGCTGAGGGGGAGGCACCGTTTCGGCCATTTAAGGTCAGATCGGGAATGTGGGGGAAACTTGTCATTACAGCTTTAACAGCAATGGGCGTCATCTGATAAGATAATGAGCTATTATTCAGCTTCAACTCATAGTGCACTGGCACCCACGTCGACTGATACAGATTTTCACTTCCACATGATAAAAAGGTGAGAACATTACTGTCTCCCTCCTCCCCTTTTCCCCATTCTGAGATCCCTTCCCGCCTGCAGTTGGCTATTTGTTTTTTTAAGAGAGACGATAAGAAGGAAACGCTTCCAGTAGTGATGCTGGTCTTCAAAGCAAAAAAATAAAAATAAAATCTTAGGTAATATTTGCAGAGAAATAGAGAAAAAGTAGCCAATAGTCTACAGCTCTGGAAAAACTGGAAATGTGCAGGAATAAGCCGCGAAAATATTTGTGGGAATTTTCGGATCAGCCACACACTCGCAGATGCGCCAGAAGAGATCAACCCTTATTGTTATCAGCACCACAAGTGCGCTCAACTAGCCTAATCATTGGCAGGCTCCCGCTGTTCGGCGTTCTCTGGCGGTACTCGTTTCAGAACGAGACAATCCTCCACTTACTTACCCATGTTGTCTCATCGGTCCGTTCCCTTCGTCCTCCGTGGCGCAATCCGCCGCACAGATCACGACTTCGTCCGTGTCGCCCTTTCCGTTCCCAGTACCTGGAGAGCCCCGGAGTTCTACCTCTCACGCGAGGGGCGACTCACCTGCCTTCATTCTAATCTAACTGTCTCCCTAATATATAGTTAAAAAAAAAAAAAACTCTTAAAGTTTGCGCCCATGCTCCCTAACGCAGGGCAACTTTCCAGACCTGTCACACATATCCATCCAAGTGCCAAGTTGGAAGTCAAACGCCCGGGCTGTACAGCGTTTTTTCATCCGATAGAAACATAATCTTGGAACAGGTGCACGCGAAAGAAACAAAAAAATAAAAAAATAAAAAAAAACGTCACACGTTGCAAAAGTTAGAAATTGGAAACGAGGTGGATGTTGGAGCGGGTGTCGGTGCAGTCAGTGTCCTCTGCGCAAACATCCAGCGGAGCGACAGAGACGCCAGGCAGCATGCACGGGCACTGTCAGGGGCTCCTGTGCAGTGCATTGGCGAGCGTTGGTCTCCGTGTTTGCGCGCGAGCGCGCCTGCGTGGTGGACGTGCAGGCGCGCGCAAGTGGGAGAAAGAAAAAGGAGAGGGAGAAAGCATTCAATGCAGTGTTTGACAGCTGCAAGCACATTTGGTCAGATGTGAGATTTGTTTTTGTTTTTTGTGTGTGTGTGTGGATCTGCTATGTTTCCGTCTCCATCAACACCAACACACACAACCCAATGCGGATCCCCCCCCCCCTTCACCAGGCCTTTCCTCTGTAAGCCCATTATGCAGGTGTTGTAGAGGATACGCTGAGGGATCTATGTGGTCATCATTACAGCATGAGTGGGTAGCCTGCCTGATCCCACCTCTTGTTGCATAATTATTGCGGATGGAAAGGCTAAATGCGAAGAGTCTGTTACAGCAAGGACACCTTTGGACAGACTGTCCAAGACATGTTTTATTCATACGGTCTGAAAGCATTTTAAATTCTCTATCATTAGAGCTCGTCAATGTCCAAACCAGAGAGAAAATGGCTATTGTTCCAAGCGCTAATATGTTTTAGAGTTTTCTATGATTAAAGTCGCTGTAATTACGTTTTTTTCTGTCCTAGTCCTAGTTCTTATGAAGTTACACCCACAGTCCATAACACTTTCAAACATTTGATTTAGTCCCCCCACCCCCCACCCCAACCCTACTTTAATCACGTCATATTGTGAGATTTATTGCTAGAGTGGTGTTTAGTCACCCAGTTGGTACTTATTTCAAATGATTCAGATAATAGAGATAGAAGAAAAAAAATACAATCTATTACAAAAATGTGCCCATTATAAGAAATAGCTCCAGCCTGACTTGACTTCTGGGTTAGCATTGGCACACTATTTAGTGACTTAGTGAAAGTTTTATGACGGTATGACATTGAAAGTATGAAGTTCAAAATGAACAAGTACAGACGATAAACTCTCTTCAAAGATTTTCGTTGAGAAAAAAATGAAAATTTCAAGGCTGTTATAGCAGCATATTGAAGCAAACATGTTCAACATTCACAAAATGCAATCTCGGAACTCATCAGCTATAACCTGCTGATAATTCAGCTTTTTATTAGCTTTCTTAAAAAAAAAAAGCATGTTATAGAGATGCCGTCTCTCTACTCCAAGTCCATTTTAGTGTCTCAAGTTGCTAATCAGACTGTGATCAATGACTGACACACGGAAGAGGAAGTCCTGTCTGGATATCCGCTAGCTATAGTGGAAGTAAAAATAGTATTTACTTGTATTTTTGGAGAGAGATAAAACCAATACATGTGTGGTGTAAAGAATTCATGAGTTTTCTCAGTCTTTCAACCTCAGATTTGATGATTTCTGAATTAGATTAGAATATCTTAATTTGCCGAGTAAAAACGTCTTAGGGAGTGCATGGAATTGCACACATCTATGATGACTTGCATGCTCAGTTTGCAGACAACCACATCAAGAACAAAGTAACAGCTTGTCTGTAAATTGTTTGCAAAGTAACATGTCACTGCAGTGAGTAGGCCTATTGACCAAACTGAATTTCATAGTGGCTTTGAAAAGTCCCTTTTCACACAGTGAGAACTCGTGCAACATCCAACTCCAAATCATAAATTCTACTTTTTTTTTTTTAACCAGTTGCTCAGGCAGACCTCTTCTTCTGTACAATGTGGCCTGCCAAAGAAAACTCTCTCTCTTATGTTGAAGCCAGTGTAGCAAAGTTCCTTGGATATGCAATATGGACCATCTTCCGATGGCCGACCACCGCTGTAGTGGACATGCTAGCTGTGTAGTGGACACAGGTATTTGTATTAAACCTGTCTCGAGTTTTGTGTCTAGGAAGGTGCCTCACCTTCAGACCGTCACACCACCAGTAGAAGGAAGGGCCATCTTCTTCTGTGGTGGCAGTGGTTCCATTTCCTCTCTGGAGGGCTGTGATGCAGGTTCTCTGTCCTTCAGCATCATTTTTGCCATGACAGGTTTGTGTTTTCCTTGCGTCTGTTGAGATCCTCTGTGAAAGCAGCCTTGAAACACACTTTATAGGCAGGCTCAACATCTGAGACCTCTATCGTACGCAGGAGGTGGCAGAGGGCAGGCGGCACCACAGAACACAACTCATATTTGTCACCACCGAGAACTCAGTGACATACATACAGACACAAAAGACCAACACCCATTAAGGGGGCCGGCCACATTATTTCTTAAATACATTACATATTAATTGTATTTGTCAGAACATAATATTGGACAGGATAGGGAAATCATCCTTACCTGCATGGCTCCAACAGTGTTTCCAAATTTGCCAGTCTGTAGCACTCATCTGAGGTTAGCATGGCTAAGTTGTTCTTCTGCTGCACCAGTATTGCCCCCAGTGGGTCTTTGCTGTATTTGAACTAATGTATCATTTTGAGAGTTGAATTCCAGACTCCTCTTCTTACCTTACCTAACCTTAGTTACTTACTTTCTCAGCTCTGCTGTGTTTGCAGGCCTGTGTTTGAAATGTCAGACTACTTTACGACACTTGGCTAAAGCTTTGTCAAACGCGCTGTCACGGAGAGCAACTGTGATTACCCTCTGTCCCTAATGTGCTTTACTTAAGGCACATCATCGAATGGTAGACACTACCTGCTGCAAACTTATGCGAGCGCTATCTGTTACTTCAAGAAACAGGCAAGCCCATGCTTCTGCAAAATGCCTTTCCTGTTTCCACCACTCCTAAAGAAGGACTCGGACTCCTAAAGACTCAGGATGCTGCAAATGTTGGTATAACATGTATGTTGTATGTGTGTTGTGTTGGTGAATGTGAGATGTTCGAGTAACACACGTCTTGTCTTCATATCAGAAACAAGGAAATGAATTTGGCTGTGTACGTGTGTTACGTCAGCCCGCTCTCATTGGTTGATTGATTGATTGGTTGAAGTTGCAGGAAACTCCGGTTATTAGTCAAATTTGCGGTGATTGGTCAAAATTGCAAGTCCCATGGAATTCACAATGAATTTGTGATCACAACATTGCAAAATCCTGGAGGGACTGAATATGTGCACACAACTGTGGTTTTATCTAAACTTCCACCTGGAAGATATTCAAAATGAAATATGCCGTTCATGTGACTTCAATCTCTTTGGCTAATTATCAAAAGCAGAGTGCATGTGTGACAGAAAGCCATAAAAGCCAAAAAGAAATGAAAAGATGAAAATACAAACCAAGCCACAGAAACCTACCTTTCAACCTAGTTGTTTGTTCCCCCTGTGGGTGAAACAGCAGCAGTATCTGACTTCATGTGGTCTAACTGACAGTATCACAATAATTTGTGATGCGTGAGAGCTGCTTTAACTGTCAGACCTGTTCAGTATCTTATTGCCAGTCACCTACTAGCAACAGCCCTTCTTTATTTCTGGATGGATTTCTCCTAACAAGATGAGCAACAAAATCTCCTTCTGGGGTTCGTTTCACAAAGCAGGTTTAGTGAAAACTCTGGGTTAGTCATTCCCTCCAGGATTTCCAATTTTGACTAATCACCGCAACTTTTTTCGCAAATTTGACCAATAACCTAAGTTTCCCGACTTGAACCAATCCCAACAGGCCCACGTGCCAGACTCTGTATCAACATGTGACTCTGAGAGCCAATGACCAAGCAGGAGTGAGAACGGGTTGATGTCACACATACATGGCCATGGTCATTTCCTTGCTTACCGAGACGTGTGTGACTTGAACATCTCACATTTACCAACAGAACGTACAACGAAAGACTGTACTATACATTTTTACATCTATGTACTCTAACAATTTTTCACTGTGAAGTCGCTGAAGAGGCTGCTGTTTCAGTCTTGTCGGCTCTCTGCAGGGGGCGGGGCTGCTGCTTGACTGACACACACACACACACACGGTGGATGCAGGAAAAAATGCAGATGAGACGTACAGGATGATCGAAATTGAGAACAGCTATGCTCGTTATTGTAAGTGCAATCATAAGTTCAAGTCCAATAAGTCCTTTATCAAACCGTATGTATGTGTGGACCAGGCCAGGATAGGAAATTAACTAACAATGTAAAGATCAACAAGCCACTGACAGACATGTTCAAATTTGATTTGTTCAATAAACTAATATTTTTTTGACTTAAATCCACCAGCCACTTTCATGTTATACCAACACTTGCAGCACCCTGAGCCTTTTTGGTAGAGTTATTAAGAAAACTCAGTTTTATTCTCCCCAAAACAAGTTTCCTTTTTATTTTTAAAGAACTATTAAAAAAAAAAAAAAATGGCAACATGTTTTGCAAGTGTAGCTCAGTCAGGAAAGACACTTGAGAGAAGGAGTGACAGGAGCCCTGAAATTAATGTAACAAGTACAGGCAGCTCCCCGATGGATGTGCGACGTTGGCCCCGTCACCTGGAGCCAGTCACAAGGAGGCAGGGCTGTAAATCAGCAGCGCTATGGGGATCGTTCCCCGTCCCTTCCTCCTACTCATCCTTTACAGATGGGGCCTTGATGCGGTGTCAGCAAAAGAGATGTCAGGTAAATACAGAATGAAGAGGAGGAAGGTCCCAGAGGGGGAACAGAGCTAACACAAGGAAAAGGACAGGTGATACCCCTCAGTTGAGCTGGCAAGGCAGGTTAGGGGAGAGTCTTTGTGCTACACATGGGTTCTGTGAGAAAAAAACAAATAATAGATTACACAAATAGATTTCCTCACTTACCTTTATTGGTATGAAGCCGTGTGAGACCATCCTCCCAACAAATTCAGCAAATTCTCAAAAAAGTATATGTTTTTTTATTTCAAGTGACAAAGCCCTCTAGGATTTGTAGCAATTGTAATTCTTCTTTTGGCGGCAAAAGGGGAAATACTGTGAGGTTGTTATAGAGCTGTGGTTAAGGTTAGGTTAGGTTTAGACCCAAAACGACTTGGTTGGGGAAACAGTGTTTGGGTTAAATGACTATGTAGTTAAAGGGATCCTTTGCCAATTTCAATCCAGCTCTGTGTCATCTTTATGTGGGCTGTGTGGGGGGCACAGTGTAATGTGTCAATAGGCACTCATTAAAGTTCATTTGACTGGAAAAACAATTAAAATCCTTCTTACATTACACAATACTAAAAGTCATCATTTTTAAGAAGTAAAAAGTTTTGGATGCATTTTTACTTCTTCCAACCATATATTAAATTAAGAGTCAATGTAGATTTCAATTTTAAATAACAGCCATGCAGATTCCAAACAGACAGAAACAGATAGCTTTTACACAGCGGCCATCGTTAATGACAAATTGTGTTCTGCTATGAAGTGTTATTGTTTTTATCACAAACACGGTCGGTCAGCGAAGGCGCAGTCGCAGCGGTAGCCGTCGATACCGGTAACATGACAGAGTGCACGAAACAAAGCTTTGTGACTAGCATCTAATGACTAGCATCTAATGACTAGCATCTAATGACTAGCATCTAATGACTAGCTAGCACTTTCTTGCCGCTGCTGCCATACAGTGAGAATCTTCCCTGAACATACGCTGTAGCCAAGGAGCCAAGTGCTAAACGGCTTCCCGTCTCCATCCTTTTCCTCTTGTCTTCTATTCATGCCCAGCGCCATTTGTTTTTAGCTCCTGTCTCAACTTTTTTGGCGCGTTACCACAGAAACCACACACCACACTCTCGCTTTTCGGCAAGGACCCGCCCTACTTTGCATCTGATTGGCTAGAACTCTTTTTATTGGTAGGTGGATGTTTGATGATTGGTTAATCCCATGTGGACTTTTTCATCCATTTATTTTTCTAAAATAGCCATACCCCAGAAATCCGGCACCAGGCCCGAGTACTTTAAGCTCTGCGTTAATTAGATTTGCGTTCCTCTCATATGATTGGTAGGTGAAATCAATTGACTCGAAAATATAAAACCGCATGCAATTTAATTCAATTCAATTGTATTTATATAGCGCCAAATCACAACAACAGTTATCTCATTGCGCTTTTTAGAAAAGAGCAGGTCTAAACCGTACTCTGTGATGTTATTTACAGAAACCCAAGAGTTCCCACCAAGAGCAAGCACTAGGGCACAGAGGCAAGGAAAAACTTCCCAAGTTCCCAAATGAATTTATTTATTTTTCCTCATGGCCGCACGCCGGAGATCCGGCACGGTGCCGGAATACTTTAAGCCCTGAATCAGCTAGATAACTCTTCCTCCAACTTTGGTCAGTACAAGGCAGGATTAGCTGGGAGGCTTCTTCTAAGTGAGAGCACACTTGTGGAATACCTGCAGAACAGACATGGAAGTAGTTCTTTTGTAGATTATGGTACACCAATGTGTGTTGTAGCAGTGTTTTGCCATTGAGAACGAGCTAGCATGCTAGCATGTGCTACGGTTAGCCACCTCGTCCCGGACAGCCGACAGTAAGAAACCTGTATCTCACTCAAAATGTTTGTATGCGTGTTGAAGCACCAGAGACAAAAAAAGACCCCAAATCCCATAATAACTTAATATAATATGGGCACTTGAACATGTTCTTGGACTCTGGAGATATATTGAGGTGAGTGGTTTCACAGCATTGAAAACAAGGACACTGTTTCTGAAAAAAGATGTTCAGTGCTGTGAGCGCCACACACTCTATTCCATTCCAACTCTACTGTATTTGGATGGTTCACATATTCACAGGTGGGTAGCTCAAAATCTGAACAAACAACTCCAACAGTATCTGGCTAGAATCCTGTAGCATGAAAATATGTTTGTAGTTTCTCGGTGATTTAGGTGAACGGCTGGATTTGACATGGCCATTATTTAATCCAAAACAAATAGCTTGGATAGACATCTGTTTGATATAGCTATTATATAATCTGGGCAATTTAACAAAAACTCAACTGTTTTGTGTCTCTACATAAAGAATTCCTTAAAGTGTTTTTGTAATAAAACTGCTGTCATTGCCTACATTCACATGTGCTAATCTTGTCCTTTGCTTGACACTTCCTAATATGTGAGTGGACATAAAAAAAGGGTTGTGACAATGGATTTTCATAACTTTTGTTGAGATATCCTTTAAAGTCCACCCCGTGTAGGTGTGTATATGATGAAATCATCTTGTGAAGTGTGTGAATTTGCTGCATGTAGCCATTCATTTTCTGCATGCTATAGTTCCTCACGGAATTTTAAAAGTTCAAAAAAAGCTCATTGGCTGCGGAAATGACAAGAATGATGGTTTTCTCTCATGACATCTACATTCAGAATTAAAGTTGGCATCACATTTTTCAGTGTTCTGTAGTTTTAATGTGATTAGGCTAAGGATCTGCTCATGTTTCTGTTGTTGAATCAAGTTTAAGTCGGTGAAAACTTCTTGTCATATCTAGGACAATGCAATCTTGTACTGTGAATAAGAAATGTTAGATGTCTCATCTGGGCAGCCATCATTCTTTATTACCTCACCCCCGCTGATGTAAGCCATTACTGTCTGAAAATAGTCATGGGAGTGCCACAACTCTGAAGAAGACAAAAATGAGAGAGGTTTTGATTTTTTTATGCAGAATCCAGACTTAAAACACATCTTCCATTGTTACATTTGTGTCGAAATTGATTGGTGATGTCGCGTGCATGTCTAGGCTGTGGTTAGTTATGTATTTTTTATCAGGTGAGCTAACATAACTATATTTTCAGTTCAGCTACAACACGTTTGATTAAATCTGAAACATCCAACACCTGAAACAACAGTTTGTGTCAATCCCTCATCAAAGAGCCAAGGCTTCTTTCTAGACTCTCTATTTCCTAGCAACGTTCAACAAGGAGAGAACTCTGTTCAAGGAGGCAGAAATAAGAGCATCTCTACCAGTAGCTCACAGCTCTGTGCAGCCACCCGACATGGTGCGACCACTGCCAACCCCCTTGTGCTACATGTATTAATATTCCCACTCTTTTACCCTTTGATTGAACACAGCATGTTATATGAGATTCCTGCAGAAAAGGTAGGAAGTGAATAACTTAAGTAAGAGTGGAAGGGCTGCAATAAAAAAAAAAAAAAAGCTAATTGAAAAAGTACTAGACTAATTCAGCCATGCAGAAAGTCTCGGTTTGATTTGCTCAGACACCTGCCACCTGAGATTTCGGCTGTCATCCCTTTTTAATGATTCAAATCAATCAAATAATGAATTAATCAAATCTGGCTGAAACTAATGATTATACTCCGTATTGATTAATTATTCAATGACTTATTCATTACTTTTCAGATGACTCTATTATGCAATATTAATATTATATGAATTGCTTACTAGTCCGTTAAATGTCAGAAAGTAGTAAAAGAAAAACTGGCCATCACAGTTTACCAGAGCTCGAGGTAATGTCTTGCAATAACCTTTTTTTTTTTTTTTTTTTGTGGGGACCAACAGTCCAAAAGAGATATGCGATTTACAAAGAGACTGAACAAAAAGCTGGAACTAGCAACTGTTTGGCATTTTTGCTCGATAAATGACTGATAAATGTCATGTTTACTTAATTTCCTAAGAGTCAACTGATCAATCAACAATTGCGATCCATTTATTGTATCCTAAGTCATTGCAATTGTTGATTGATCAGTTGACTCTTAGGAAATTAAGTAAGCATGACATTTGAAATTACTTGTCTTCCAAGAAACGGTGCACCTTTTATTTTGGACAGCTTTCATATGTACATGGTTGACAGAAAGGTCTCTGGATTATTCAGCTTTATAGGGACATTTACTTCACTGGTTGCCTGGCAAACACACTGTGACCATAAGACTCCAGGACATCACTGTGACCGATGCTGATTGGCTACCGCGTTTTTTTTTTTTTTTAAATATAGGTACACCTACATGTAGGCCTAAGAGATTGCAACATAAGCCTATATATTACTATTAGGAGTATACATATGTCAAGGATGTATACATTTAATAAAGTTCAGCTGGAGTCTAATTTAATATGGCAACACTTTTGACCGCATCAGTGATCTCTTTCTATTCCGCATCCTTCCTACAGCCTAATATCAGTTTTTAGGCTTCCAAATAGGACACACGTTACTGCAAATGAAATTGACATGTCAGGGTTTCAATCTCCACCTCTGCTGCTTCTTTGCCGGATTACGTCTGGCCATGTCGTAAATAGTAGAGGCGAGGCCTCAAAACCGAGAATATATTGGGTGTGATACGAACGTTTCATGAATCCTACGTGAAGCCTGTTGAAAGAGGATTTCTGCGCTCATTTTTTTCCAAAATGTTGAACTATATCTTTACAAAACAATTTGTTGGACAATTCCCTCACTTTATACGGCAGGCAATTTCTTTCCCTGAATGCAATATCCATAGTATTGAATTCAAAGTGTTGGTCTCCATAGTTCATTCATGCATAAATTTCCTGGGCCAGCCAGCTCTTTGATGTGTGAAGTACCTTGCCTTTGTCATATTTGTTACTGTAGATTATGTGATAAGCTGGCTTTGGCTCTGAGTGGCGTGCTGCTCCACTAGATCAGCATAGCAGTGGTTTTTAATTAAGGACGATGAGAAGCAGAGTCCTGCTGCTTTTCTATCCTACTAGGTCGATAATTGCATTTATTAGGTTTTCAAAGTCAAAAATCATACCCTAATTTGATGGCTGAAATTGAAGGCAGCAGCTGGGATCCACAGCTAGCCTGAATGACTAAGAACGCCACTGTCTCCAAGTTTACATGTCATTATTTCAGTCTCCCAGGGTTTATTTTTAATAGCCAAAGTGACTGAAATTTTTTTTGCACTTACTGTTAAAAAAGGACAAAAGTAACTGCACAACCTTAAACTGCCTTTGCACCTTCTAAAGGCCCTTCTAACTAATCAGTTTTTAAGATGTCTCAAACTTCAGAAAAAATCATATCATGATATCAAAGCTGATTAAAGTTCTGCAAGGAGACATTACACAGCACTAGCTGGGTGTTGTGTCACACGTTGTGTGGCATGTTGTGTTCGATGGACTTACAGACAGGACAGTTCTATTAACTCATATTGTCCCAAAAAGACGAGTCACGGCTAAGTTGTCCACGCAGTGACATTACTTTATTTTAATCAGGAAGAGTGAAATGAATGCAAAAATATAAAAACATATCAAACTGAAAACAAGCTATCATTAAAATTAAATTGTTAATATACTATATTTTTCATGTTTCATTGTTGATCGTTAGTTTTATTTGCTTATGCATTTGCGTTCATGTACATTATTAGCGATCCATCAATGTGTAACCTCACCTTATTGCTGGTCTACATATCCCTGCCTGTGCTGAACGACAAAATGTGCCCAGTGACAGTTAAATTTAGGCACCAAAACGACAAGTTTAGGAAAAAGATTGTGGTTAAAACTCTCCAGAGGAACCAACGAGTGTTTCCTGGGTAAAAGTATTTTGTTTTTGCAGTACAATAAACGCCGCTCTCCGGCTTGAAAGCTCTGTCTTTTTTGATGACACAACATTTTGAGATTATTTTCCATTGGATTTTGAAGTTCCTGAACAAATGTTTTGGCACTACCCTGGAAATCCAGGGAGTTCTCACGAGAGCACAATTTGAATATGCTCAGTGACTTATTCACGCATTGAGTAATGCTGCTAATTAACTATACCCTTGTAGTCAAACTGCACCAATCACATTGGTGTATCAGATATAGGCGGGCTAGAGGCGAGCTCAAGAGATAACGGCAGTTTAATCTACCAGTTAGCTCCACTGGTAGCTAAGCGTATGGGGCTCTGGATATCACTGGTCACCCCATGTATTGTTGTGACTGGTTGTAGTGTTAAAGCTTAATGAGTTAAAGCTTAATTAAAGTTTGAAAACAAATCGCCACATTTGAAGTAGAATAAAACCTCTTCCTGCAGCTCCCCTTCTCCGTCTAGCCCCTCCCATCATGGAAACACTGTTTGGCCTGCACAAGCTTTATACAATACCATTTACAAGTACCAGGCATGAATTGGCCATTGGGAGTACCCGGAGATTTCCCGGTGGGCTGGTTTATTTGCATGGGCTGAATGGGCTGCACTCCAGTCGAAAACTTTTTTTTTTTTTTTTATGAGCCCATAGAGAGAAGAGAGGTCGCATGACTGGCCCACTTGTGTGTAGGCCGGTTCCTGATGAACTGCGCCTCGCCTGTAAAGTGGAGGAGAGCAGGCGGCAGCAGCAGGGGACGGTGACAAAAATCTGCGGAAAACTCCGACAGTTTCCACCTGATTCCTGCAGCCTTCAGGCTGAACAGGAAGTGACAAAAACACTGATCTGATTCTGATGTAATAAAATGTTATCAAACCCATATATCAGCTTTTACACAGTCTCTAGTTGTTTTAATTATGACAAAGAAGCTCTCAAAATGCTCTACATGCTATCTGTTGCTGATTTTAGTTAACAACAGACTGTAGATGATCTGTGATCTGAACACATTTAGTCTTCTAAACATCACTATCAGTCACACAACAAGCAGAAGTTAGCAGTTAAAATCCCTCCGATTCAAAAACATTAAAAAGTTTATATAATAGGTCATGTTGAGTCGACTGTGAACCAATCAGCTGTTAAATCAGCTGAAAGGCCGGTTTTTCCCAGCATGCCCTGGGTCCACCTGGGTCTTGCAGTCGGTGAAAAGCAACTGCGCCGCCTGCGTCTCAGAACTGCGTCGCCTTGATCTCGTGAGATTATCGTTGCCTACGTGTGCATGACGTCAAAGTAAGTCAGCATCAAGTCGGACACAAATCTAACCGACATGCAACGGGCGACGATCGCCAGGGATCGATTCTGCGCAGACCTGGCTCATCTTGAACGAGCCTCGTCTTTCACGTGAACACTGGCCCTTTACATCCTTGGTCTTTGCCTGACCGGCCCACAGATAAGAGAGAGAGCACAGGATTGGCCCACTAGTTTGTCTCTCATCTGAACACTGGCCAATCACATCCTACTATGGCCAACTTTAATCCAACCATAGAGACAGCGCATTTAAGTCCCGCCCGCACCGGCGGCAAAAATAACTCCACAAAGTACCGGTAGCTCACTAAAAACACGAGCATGTCTAACGATGATTTTAGCTCCCCTTTCTACCAGAGAAGACAAGTTAGCTGTTAGTAAGCTAATGTTAGTTATCTATTAGCAAGCTAAGGCACAAACATAGTACTATAGCTTTCTGATTTATCAATATTTTACAATGAAATGTTGCATACCGTGTAGAAAATGCAGCTTTAGCTTAACTTACAGACTTGTCACACATCTTGATGACAGCCACGCTCCACCCTCAGCCTTTAGCCATCTTGCCATCAAGAGCCAGGAGCCGTTTTGACTCAGGCTAAGTCAGGGAGTATGATACTGTACTCACTACCACTCAGTATTAGAGGCTGGTACGCAGGGTTCAACATTAACTTTTTGTCCACCATCTAAATGGTTACTGAAAATGTTACATTTTTTTGGCTGGTGAGTCATGCCAATCTACCAGCCACATATTATACCAGCATTTGGCGAGTAGATTGTGCTAATTTTGAACCCTTCTCGTATGTTCCTGTGTTGAAGGCGACTGCAAGGACAGTTGGTCTCTGTCCAATTGGGGTGGGTTGGTCTAGGTCTCAAACGTCCAGGGCTAATTTTTTACCCCAGTCCAGCCCTGACAAGTACTAATCATTAATGTCATCCCGATACCGATTTCTATCGATAATTTTATGAGAATGAACATCCTGTTGTCTTTTTAAAGCCCTTTGAGATGACATACTGTGATTCCAGGCTCTACCTGGCTACAGAAACATGAACTTGAATTAGCCAGAGCCGTGAGCTAGGGTTAACAGAAGGCTAAGCTAACAGCGAGGCTGCTACATTTACGTTTCCTCTCACACTGACTCCTAGTCTCCTCGTTCGGGTGGCACCAGTAGGGGATGCCACGGCTTCGGTCTCTGATCCTCGGAGCAGAAAATTGCTGCCATCCGAACGCGGAGATGCCGGAGGCTGTGTAAGAGGAACCGTAAACACGGTCCACGAGCCGCTGTTTGTTCTTCAAACGAGCCTAGCGGACCAGCTCTCCGCACTGTTTTGGCAGCAAATGTTTGCTCCTTAAACAATAAACTCAGACTCGCCTTTCATTTTAACCCCAACCGGTCGTCAGACACCGCCTACCAAGAGCCTGGGCCTGTCCGAGGTTTCTTCCTAAAAGGGAGGTTTTCCTCGCCACTGTTGCACTGTTGCTTGCTCTGGAGGGAACTACTAGAACTGTTGGGTCCTTGTAAATTATGGAGTTACTCTATCCGTAAAGTGTCTCGAGATAACTCTTGTTATGAATTGATACTATAAATAAAATTGAATTAAACTGGACTTCTTTTTTTTTAACACAATTTTGTTCATCTAAGTACTACATATATATAAAGTGATCACAATAAAATAATCTCTTATCTAAAAGTTTAGCCTTGAATAGGGCTGCACAGTGCAAAAGTAATGTTGCGATTTACAATACTACGATTGCGAAATAATGTTCTTTACTTAACCAATGTTATACAATGTTAAAAACAGAGTTTGATGCCAAAGGGTTAAAAAACAAAGAAAATTGTGGTTGCATAATCTAGGAGACATGTAATCTAAGTCGATGCAAAACCAAGGATGGGATGTCAACTGTTGTAAATCAGTTTAGAAATACAAGCTGAGCTTCAGGCCTAATATTTTCCTTTACTAGACTAAACGGTGCATGTTAGATTTGACATGAATCGGGAGCATGCGTATAAATTATTCAACATTATAAACAGAGGTCAGTCAAGCAGATAAGGTCACATTATCATAATAAGACACACTCTTCCTGTCCAGTGATGTTTTATCAATACACAACACTGACAGCCAAAAATCATTTCAGTGCATGAGCTCAAATTAGTATGTAATGTAATTTCTTAAAGCAAATCTATGGATACACATCTTGGTGATTGCAGGCAAATTTGCCACAAGCCCATCTTTAAAAGACCCAAACACCCAAGAAACACCTTTCGGAATTGTTGAATCAGTACACAGCTCAAACTGATTTACAGTATATTCCAATGCTGCCGCAGCTGCAGGGAAATGACACACACAACAATAACCCCTTCTAACATGTGCCAGTAAACTCCCACCACAACCAGTCAGTGAGACCCCTGGTGCTAGCACTGCCTGGGACAGGTCTTCGATCATCTTGTACAGAGCTTCCAATAGTAACTATTAGAGTCGTTATTTTATGGTCTTTGTTATTTCGGTCAGCGGCATACTTTTTGGTACTAGAATTATCAAATCAAATGGTTTGATTGATTCACTAGATGGTGAAGTTGAGTTAATTATAGTGAGCAATATATCTTTTAAAATAAAAAATAAAATTTCTTTTATTTGCGAACATCGCAATATGTTTAGAATCGTAATAAAATAATATTGTGACATCAGTATCGTCATAATACTGTATCTTGGGGCCTCTGGTGATTCCCACCCCTAGTCCAAACATGCTAAATAGTTGTTTTAAAGGACATTATACTGGTCTGCAAACTATTTAAGAAATTACAACTGGTTCCATGAGAGTTATTGGTAGAGGTTTGAGAGGTGTTCTTAACATCTTCCTCCACATTGTGGTCATAGAAGAGGAGCTCTGAGACTCCAGATAATAAAGCATCCTCCTTGAGAAGCACATAGCTAAGGTGGCTGAAACCCAGGGGAACTGTACAGGAGATGGTTGCAAGTTAGAAAATGTCGTCCCTGTTGGCGTGTTGATTCTGACACCTCTCCCTTGAGAATTATTTTTTAGTTCTGCTTTTGGATTCCGGGTAAGGTTGCTGTGGTGACTCCAGAAGGAAGCAGCTTGTCAGCACACAGACATTGCAATTCATGCTTGCAGCCTCAGCCCCTGTCTGAGGGGATCGATACCAAGACAAGAAGGACCTCTTTTATGGCCTTCTACGGATTGAAAAAGGGCAAGGAAAACCGTGCACACCATAAGAACACCATGTTGGGAGAATATAAAAGGTAACCCAGTTATTACGAGAGATCACTCTAAAAACTCACTGGTTAGATAGCAACAGATGGGATGCAATACATCCATTTGCAATCAAGTGTTTATAAAAATGTCCTGCAGTGCGGACCACAAAAAAGCCCAAATTACTGGTGTAATGTAGTAATCTGGCTCTGGGATGTAAATTGCTGGGATAAGGCATGACATCCGGCGGGTCCCTCCCCTCTATCTCCACTATTGTGGCTTAGCGCCACCCAGGACGGTTGTGATTGGTTTGAGGAAATACAAGACAAAGCATTTCCCCCAGTGTACTGCACTGACACAGTGCTGCAGAGATAGGTCTGGCAATGCTATGCTTTTCCATATTTTCTGTCATATCTACAGTATATCATAATGTTGGATTTTCATGTTAAAGTTGTTAAAGCCAAGCCACCTGAAATAATGGAGGCAAATGTATTTCAGAGAAATCCCTGTGAGCTAAAATATTCAGATTTCCAACTGAAACACTCCGGTTTCAACAGTTTTTTCTAGTCTTGGCTAAGTGTTCTGCAACTCCAAGCGGGTCTTCTATGATTGGTCATCTGCTCCAAGGTTTTAAGCTACTGCGGTGTTAACATTGTCACATGTAGCTGCATGTTAACGGCAGTTAAATATATATATATATATATATATATATATATATATATATATACGTATATATGTTAAATTCTCCCCAATTCCGAGTCACATAACTGACGAAACATTTCCGGTTATGTATTATTTGGTTAAGGGAAATCCTTTATCTTTATCTATTTTTGATGGTAGAAAGTGCTGCTATATTCTATAAGTGTCCACTGCTACACTGGAACAATAGCTGCATACTAACACCAGATAGCTATAATCTATAATGTTGGTCATTCTTCCTGAAACCTTTCCGTTTATGTAGTATTTGGTGTAGAAGCATTTATCTGTGATTTTTGGCATCCAATGTTGGTAATTTCTCCGCAATTTTGGGTCCCACTCCTCCTGAAACCTTTATCTAAAATTTTTGACTGTAGAAATTGCTGCTATGGGATGATGTAGAGTGAGGCTGTTTTTATAGTTAATACAACCCAGGATGGGTGATCGCGTCAGGGTCCTGATCACATGGCTTGAATTCAAATGTAGAATGCGGTGTGTTATTTTCTTAATAACAGACCGTTGCTAAGTACACTGTTGCCATAGATGCAGTTCTGTTCACTCTAGAGGACAGCTGAAAGAAGTCTGAATAATTTATCAGCTGTGGCAAAAAGTGGGGAAACGTGGATCAACTTCTTCAAATTCAAGCAATGACAGCCGATCTGGTGAGTGTCTATCGCAACATCTTTATATACGTCTATGATCGCTACGCAGTGACAGCCGTAGGCACAATGCTAATTGGTTAGCTTAGCTAGCGTCACTGGGTCCACGTTCGGATACTTATTGGCTAACGTTCTCTCAAAATATCTGTTCAAATACGAACTAAAATTATCTATTATCGTTTTCAGTTAATTTAATGGTAGAAAACTGAAGAGTAACTTCTTACCTTTCTAACGGTATATATTTTATATAGTTATATATAGTTTACTTTAGCTTTTAATTTACAGAGCCGGCTAAAGTACGCGTTAAAGAAAGTCCCATCAAAGCTGTCAAAACCACCGGATCTTACCTCCACCCTTCACAATAAAATGCCATGCTTCACCAACTTTGAATTATGCAATAAAAGCTCCATAATTTCCAGTAAAGTAAAAAAGAGACTTATTAAAGGGAAAGATCGTCGCCCGAGAATTCTTACTCTTTCCCTCATCAAAGTCACTTTCATATACTAATTAGACATCTAAATATCCATGTACATATAGGAAAATTCATACGTAGATTGTTCTGCTAACATTTTGGTGATGATCAGAAACCGCAAGAAGACCGGAAAGTGCGTCAGGTCGGAAGTGTCCGAATATGGCCAACAGCAGCGATTGGCGTCTGAACGTGAACACAGCGATGCTACATTGCAACATGTTTAATGTTAACTTACAGGTGTGGCAACATGCAGCGGCCGTGCAAAAAAGGAAACGAGATGAATGAGAACATCATAAATATTCCCAAAGAAGCCATTTGCTGTGTCTCACTACACCGTCAACGGAAATTTACAGTTTAATGTGAATTGGAGCAGCCGATAGCCCGCTATCCATCGGGGTTGTATTTGCTATAACAGTCTCACTCTACATCATCCCTGGCGGCAAATGTTGGTAATTTCTGGTTTAGAAGCCTTTATTGGCTTTATTTGCTATTATTTCCTGGTAGAAAGTCCTTCTATATACTCCGTCACAGTCAGTCCCAGGCACCGACGTGAATCAACAAAGAGACAGGTGCTCCAACAGAGTGGCTCAGGCAGAGGGTGAATATAGGTGCAACAGCCATTGGTAGTTTGAGAGAAAAAAGTGTTTTTTGAACATCAAAGCATGTAAATGTTAGAATGTGATTTCTTTTTTTTTTCATTTTGATCCTAACTTTGCATGTTTTGATTGATTGCCCAGTTTGATTTTTAGCAGTGTTTATCTTGCATGTTTTAACAGTTATTCTTTGCATAGTGTGGCGGATTTGCTGTTTTCCTATTTGTTAGTTGGACTGGAGATCAAGGTTATGAGAAGCAGCTGTGATTGCCCGGACCACATCCCTCCACAGCTCAGGATCGGCCACAGGATAGTATGATGTGCTTGTTAAAGATGGGTATGAAACAGGTGCAGAGTAGGAGGAGGACAAAGAATGAAAGAATCACAGGTGTGACCGGTTGGAGGAGAATTTTTTTTGTAGTACTTTTTATGCTGTACAGTAGTAATCTGTTTTATATTATTGACAACATCAGGACATAAACATGTTCTAGTAGAATCACAAAATACAAAAAAAGCGCTATATAATAGGTTATGGCTGGGCCAAATACCTCGATATCATTACGCAACAACATTGTAGTGTTGACTATTGGTGCTTTCACAAAATATTTACACCATTCACATTACATCAGTAATGTGAATATAATGACTAAGTGGATAAAAGCAAATAATATAAGAGTTACAACAGTCTGGTAAGTTCAGAAAATGACATCTCTTTACTGTAATGCAGCCTTTAAAACCAGGAAAAGACAACACTTATACCATATTACGATATTACGATATCAAAATATAAGACGATATCTAGTCCCATATCTCGATATCGATAGAGCCCAGATCTATAATAGGTCCTCTTCAAAGTCTGAAGCAGTGCAGTGATAAGCTCTCTGGTTGTTACTGCTGTCATAATAGCACATGTGATGCCCCATTAGCATCACATAACACAATAAATGATCTAATGAATACTGCTAGTGCTAACCTGCTCATTGTTTGATAGTTGCAGTGATTTACTATGTTTAGCTAGTATTGCTCTTTTTTTATTCGTTTTGAAGCTGTTAAGAGAGTACAGCCAAAGAAAAATCACAACCAGCTTAGAGAAGGATGAGAAGATACAGAGGATTCCACATATTTGAATGGGCATTTAAGATGGTTTTAGTAATTAAAGATACTCAAAGTACTCTGTGCTAGTACAATCCGTGGTGTGACATTTAGTTTCTTTGCAGGAGGGAGTGTGATGTGTAGCACAGTGAAGAAAATACCCGTAGCTTTGCCTGCTTTGATACTCGGCCTCCGGACTCTGGAACAGAACTGACTGGGAAAGCAATCATCGTGAAGTGGCAGTGGAAAGAAAACATGAGGGACACACAAAAATCTGATTGGTACTGTTGAGAAAAAGAACAGGGGAAAGTTAACGCTTACATTTTTTTGTTTTTATGTTTTCTATTTGTATTTAAATGTTTAAATTTTAATTTGTTGTATTGTATTACATTTTATTGTGAAGCACTTTGTGATTTTTATCTGTGAAAGATGCTATACAAATAAACTTTACTTACTTATTTACTTACTTACATGGAAAACCTTTCAAATCTAAAACTCCTGGCAGTGGTTTGATAAGACTGTTTTGCCCTTGTGAGTTTCAACGAAGGCAACAAACGTGTTCGTCTTTAGACATTAAAGCCGAGGTATCAGGGAGGCTCATTTGTTCTTTCACTGTGAATACAAAAGGCTTTTAAGATTTTTTTTAAACGTTAACACTATCCCATATCATATAAACAACCATAAGTTTTAAGTGAGACATTATGTAGATTTAATTGCAAACCGAGGTATCAGCGCTGTCATTGGTGATGTGGGGCAACGCGGGAGTGGGGGGGAACACTTCTTCGGTGACTCAGACTCAGACTAAGACTCAACATTTGGGGATTTGACTACAACACCGCTTAAAATGTTTTTTTTTTACACTGAACTATAATATATAATATTTAAGCCAACTATAATACTTTTTGAAAGAGACCTGTTTTGTTTACTGCCCCATACATAATAACTGGTAGATGTTAGGGTTATAGCATGCTGTAAGAAATCTCCAGCAGTGACATCTACATTTGTATATTCAGAGATTGCTGAATTGATTTGTTCTGTGACTTGTTGAGGATAAAGAATCAAGGACTTCCTTTTCAGCATACGGATAAAAGGAGTACCTCTCGCATAGTGTACTTTATTTGGAGCTGAAGATGAAGTTTCAGTTTTTCAATTTGTACCATTTCGTACAGGATAATCTTAATAGAATCTTCAGTGTGTGTGAGTGTATGTGTGTGTGTGCATGGTCTCTTTGTGTGCCCAGACAGAGAGAAACACAGCGAAAGACAAAGAGAAAAGAATCTACTTCTCATCAATCTAGCAGACAGTCATCAATGTTCATTTGTACGGCTCTCTTGTGGCAAACAGTCTCGTGAAGTTTAGCTACAAAGCCATTGAATGGAATGGCTGTTTTTGCTGTTTGTATGAAGGTCAGCTAAATAGCTATTTATTTTATTATTATTAAGGCCCTGCACCTTGTATTGAGAAACAATACATGTCACAAAGCATGTCATTGAGCAATCAATCCATTCAGAGGGAGTCTAACTCAGGGCAATTACCTATTTTGCTCAGCTAAGTCTGTGTGGGCCTTTACATCACAAGTGGGTGTCCCACTCATGATGTAAAGGCATAAGCTGCCGATTTGGTTGCTAGGTTGCAGTGAAGGTGGACAGTGTTACACATAGAAGGGAACCACCAATGAAGAAGCAGCAGCCGCAGCAAAGACTCATTTACACAGTGTAGTACTACACACAAACACGTACCCCCTTCAGTAAAGCTACTGTATACAAGCCAACTGTTTGCACTATTGGCCGTTAACTGTGTATTTAAATGTTAATGTTTTTTTTTTGTTTTTCCATCCTGTTAAGTGGATATAGTACATTGACAGAAACAGAAGATTCCTTCAACTTATACTGCTTACATACTGCATTACGTGGGTGGTTTTAAGATTATTTATGTAACCTCTGTCTGCAATCAACAATCCGGTCCACAGCAAGTCTACAGGCAGAAACCACACTGTTCCCCCGACACCAGCACCACACCTCCTCCCCCCACTGTGTGTCAGCACCACAGCTCTGTCAGAGCTAAGCAGAAAACCAGGAAAGGTCTAAATTTTACACAGTTCAAAGTGCCACTGTGCCACTATTCTTAACAGGGTCAATTGTTAAGAGATGGTAGTCATGGAAACAAACATCCTAGATGATGATTGGCTATTGTCCCATTGTCTATGGAATAAGTGGAATGTGGAAATGAATGCTGCACAGCTTTCAAAATCCACATGTGCCCGTGTGTAAAAATAACCTGAAAAGAATCGTTTGTGCATGACGTCCTAGAAGGCAAGGCAGCTTTATTTGTATAGCACATTTCAGCAACAGGGCAATTCAAAGTGCTTTACACAAAAAAAATAAAAACGGATAAAACACACTTTTTTTCTCATTAATAGCAATTACAGTTTTATATGACCAAAGAATCAACACATTTGCATGTTCTTGCTAAACACTTTAAAGGCAACTTTAAAGTATGCAATTAATTAATGGTGTAATAATGTTAGCAACACTTGCATTAATTAATGTGATGTTCCTATAGTTTAGAGCAAGGATACTCAAATATAAAAAACAATGATTCAATGATCAATGGTCTAGATGTACAAATGTAAATATTCATTTGTATAAATATTTCATTTTCATTTCATGATTTCAGCTGGTAAGTTTTGCGCTTCTTATCTGAGTTCTGTTCAGCAGTTTTTTTCCAAATGGCCATGTCTGTTGTTGTGGTGTTTTACCTCTCTTTACAATGGCCACTTGTGCTTCCCCTGGGTAGTCATCCGCATGTCTGGAAAGTACTATAAAAGACTAAACAAAGGTTAAAACACTGAACTGCAAGCCTGTCTTCATCCTGCAAAAGGATGGCTGTATGTGTCGAAACACAGAATAGCCTGACGTTGACAGGTCAGTAAAAAGCCCAGTGATTATCGAACGAAAATTAAGGGGACCTTATAACAAGCCCAGAGGACCCTCTCCATCAACCTTTGGAACATTGCTCTGGCATTCTTAAGACCAAACTGCATAGACTTCAAAACTACACAAGATACAGGGAGTCTCAACAGCTGTCTTGCTGTCCCTGCTGTCCTCTGTAGGTCCAGTGTGTTCAAACACTTGGCTCCATACAGAGATTAGGTAACATAACTTGTGGCAGACTCAGTCCGTCTGAAAGCCAAGGGCTAAAAACATTTTTTAATTTTATTAAAAAGGACAGCAGCTGCATGTGGTGGGGTCTCAGCATCCATAAGGTTTTCTAGCATGTAGGGTAGCCAATATGGCACTTCATCACTTTTTTTCCTCATTAATAGCAATTACAGTAGTTTTATATGACCAAAGAATCAACACATTTGCATGTTCTTGCTAACAAGAGCGGACATATTTCCTGCTAGACTTACAGTGGTGCTCAAAAGTTTACATACACATGCTTAAGTTGACTAAAAAGAGGAATAAAAAAATCATGTTTTGGAAATTTATTTTAATACCTAAATTAAAAAATGAGGTAAAATCAACCTTTAAGGACATTTTCTTTGTGAATGAATAACGTATTGTAAATAAATAAATGTTCTTATTTAAAATACAGGTCATAAGTATACATACCCCTATGTTAAATTCCCATAGAGGCAGGCAGATTTTATTATTAAAGGCCAGTTATTTCCTGATTCAGGATATTATGCATCCTGATAAAGTTCCCTTGGCCTTTAGAATTAAAATAGCCCCACATCATCACATACTCTTCACCATGCTTAGAGATAGGCATGGGATACTTTCTATAAAATCATCTCTCAATGCAAATCAAACCAGGTATTAGTCTAACTGAAATAAAACCATGCCTATCTCTAAGCATGGTGAAGAGTATGTGATGATGTGGGGCTATTTTAATTCTAAAGGCCAAGGGAACTTTATCAGGATGCATAATATCCTGAATCCAGGAAATAACTGGCTTTAATAAAATCTGCCTGCTCTAAATTTAGGGTATGTATACTTATGACCCTGTATTTTAAATAAGAACATTTATTTAATACGTTATTCATTCACAAAAAATTGGTGTCCAAAGGGATTTTACCTCATTTTTAATTTAGGTATTAAAATAAATTTCCAAAACATGATTTTTTTATTCCTCTTTTTAGTCAACTTAAGCATGTGTATGTAAACTTTTGAGCACCACTGTATGGCTATGAAGATGCCGTCAAATGTGGTTAAATAGAGAAAGCATGAGAAAAAAAGAGACTGAATATAGTGCAAAATTCCCAACAGGCATGAGGACCATTGGCGTGGCCAACCAAAATTGTGTTATGTAACCTCGTCATTTTGCCCAAGCCTAGCTAAAGTCTAAGTGTTGCCTGCTTAGTATGCCCGCGTTGACATTGTCACGTCCATTGAGCCCGATCTAGCATCCACAAAAACACAGTGCAGCCAAAAGCAATTTAACTGTTTAGTGCTAAACAGCTTAGAATGGGATAATTACAAATCCTGAGTAGCTATCGCCTTATTGTCTGATACAAATTAGCAACGTGATATCATGACTTTGCGTAAACATACACGGCCACTTTTTTAAGCCAAGTGGCGTGTTATCTGAATGCATTTTGAGCTATTTGCGTGTATGTATACGCTGTATACGGCGAATGTAAACATACACGCCACGCGGGTTGGGTTTAGGAAAAGAATAATCGGTTGAGTTTAGAAAAAGAACTATAGGGTTGGATTTACTAAAAGAATGACGGTCCACCACCAACCCAACATCCACCACCCCGACCACCCTCCATGTGTCCTCCACTGGCATGGCATATTTATATTAAAAAACGGCAAAGCAAAGCTGCAGTGAGTATGCACACATTTGTATGCTGTGCTGTTTCGGGCTGTGTTTCCATTATAGGCAACTTCAACATCATTTTCAGTGTTGTTGCAAAAGGAGATATTGAGGAGACCCCCAAAGGATGTCAGCTGTGCCTAAACATAGCATGCTTAGCATATAAACAAGAAAGGGGTAAGAATATGTTTTCATTGTTTTTAAGCAGGCCAGCAAGCAACGTGTGTACAACTTTTTCAGATGACTATCCAAGCTGCACTGATAATTATTTCTCTTTATTTCTCTCTTAATCTAAGTAATTCTACAGTATAGGCTGCTGTCTTGCCATTGCCAACTTTGGGGTTGCTATTTTTGGCCAAAATGATGATGAATATAGCAGTGGCTTAACCTATGATAGCTTTCTCTCCTGTCATATTGTGTCTTACAAACACAACATAGCTCCCCGCAGCCCAAGCCGGTGTCCATTAACACACTGTATCACTATGCAGTGAACAGTCACCTTTGAAGAAGCACTCAGAAGTTTCCTATTTTCTTTAACATTACTGCAGCGTCCCCAGACAAACATGAAAATCCACTTTTGGGGTGCAACTCTGTGACCTCTCTGTGACGTTGGAATCCCTCTCTCTCTGCTGGCTTGCTATCTGGTCTAGACTTACCTGGAAATACCTTTCTGTCTGACCTTATTGACTTGACTGTAAGTTAAAAGTGTGTGTGTGTGTGTGTGTGTGTGTGTGTGTGTGTGAATAAGTCATTTAGTAAATTACTTGGGATGTAAATGAATATGTGAGTAATTTGGTAAATCAGTAAATACAAAGGTGATATACTGTATTGGCTGATTTTATCTCATTGCAAATATACCCAGGGTACAATTTTCCGGGGGAGACAAAATGTATCCCCCCCTCTCAAAGTGATCAATGCTACTTCACCAACAGACCATATATTACTAATGGAAGTGGTTTAAACCAAGTAAAGCGGTGTAACATGAACAGTCTATAGTGCAATAGAACGATAAAATCTGAGTGGTAGTTGCTAGCTGTGTTTGAGGAACGGACAAGCGTTTCCTTGGTAAAAGGCTTTTGTTTTCGCCAGAAAGTAAACTCCGTTCCCCATCTTGAAAGCACTGTTGTTTTTTGTTGACATAAAATGATTTTGAGATTATTTCCCACAGAATATTGAAGTTCAAAAAGTGGTTTGGCATGACCGGCTAAGTGGCACTATCTCTGGTATTGGAAGTGGGATTTAATTATTGCTTGTGTACAGTTGTGTGTTGTGTACAGTAGTATACTACTGTACACAACACTGCATAGTAACTTTTTGATCTTCACTGTTTAGGAATGCAAGTGTGCTGCCACTGATCAGGGGACAGAGGACGGCAAGGCGACGGCAGCAACTTGGCCCTGGTTTGCCCTCATGGACGAAGCATTAGGGCAGTCTGCAGCTGTCTCACCCCCCTGCCTTATTGCCTTGATCAAAGAGGACAAACCAGGGGCAAGCACTGCACAAGAGGTAGAGGAAAGGAGAGACTAGGAGGAGGGGGAGAGAGAGAGAAGCAATGACAGTAGGGCACAGAGGAGAGAAGAGGAGAAGGGAGAGAGAGAATCCGTTCCTAGAGCTCCTCAAGGAGGATATTAAATACCAGAGGTCAAATATATTTTTCTCACTTTTGGAGACGTTGGCGAAAAAATAAAAAATTTAATTCAAATGGTTTTGTCTTTGCCCCCTTTTTAAATTATTTAATATAAACTGTCCAGTTTAAAAAAAAAAAAAAAAAAAATTCTTTAGATTGCAATAGAAAAAAACTAAAAGTTGTTTTGGGGTTAGGTATTCCAAGCTCTACATTCATCTCTCATCTCATTTCATCTTGGTAACAAATTATTTTTTTAAACATTTCTATATTAACTATTTACAACAACTTAAATATTTACAACTATATACACAATAAGAAGCCATCAGTTGCTGTTGACTGCAGACAGAAGAAGAAAGTTTAGGTTAGTCCAGATCCAATCTATCCTGTAAGATGATAATTAAATCTAATACAGTTGCAGTATATTTAATATTAAAACATGAAGGTAAACAAAATGTACTAGTGATGTATTTTATTATGGTTTTAACTGACATCACTGTGTATGGGTGTTGGTAAAGGACTCGTTCGAGAACTTTAAGGATAATTTCCAGCTGGTAACTTTGAGGTATGGTATTTGTCTTAATAGTCATAGAAACGACAAACTTTCTTTTATGTACTTGGATGTAAGCGCAGCAGGTCATCTTCGACACTATTAGTTATTCACCTGGGAAAAGTAGTCATGGTCAGGAGGTGCCTCATGCAACGCAGACACCTAGTCTGTGAGCAAGGCCCGCCAGTCTGCCCCACTCCGGCTCTCCCCCACTCCTCCTCCACAGCCTCTTCCAGCTCATCCCCTACACCAACACAAATGTTGTATAATACAACACATGCTGTCACAACCTGTGCCCAAGGTAGAGCAAAAGAAGACAAGACTTTGAGATATGAAAACTTAAAAAGAAAATGTTAAGCTTAAACTGTTGTTTTCAGTAGTATATTTAGATTTGATTAAGAAATTAACTACAGAAATATTTCAGTGATTTATTACATTTGGGACACACTGTGGATGTACTTCAAGTGCTTCTAAAAAGATGCACCTGAAGCGGATTTTCATCATTCCAAAGCCACGTTCAATGATTGTTTGCCTCTACAATGATGGTAATTAAACCGTTGCTCTGCCATGCCTCTCACTGGCCTTTTATATGGTGTGATAAGGGCCAGGGGTTCCTGTAGGTATGGGTAGCCACCATCAGCTAGGACAAAATACCCAGGTGGAGGATAAGTCCTCCTAGAATAGATGGGACTGTTCTTCAGGATGCATGCATCATGCACACTTCCTGGGTAACTCACAAAGATGTCCATAAAGCGACCCTGATGGTCACAGACTGCCTGAAACACCACGGAGGGAAAGGGCTTCCTGTTGTCAAAGTCGTGACCATCAGGACCGCAAGGACATTTGATCCTTATCTACTGCCCCTGCTGCCTTGTTAAATGCATGGTGATGAGCCAAGCGAGCAAAGCCATCCCCAACCACCTGGAGCTCCTCCTGTATGCAGGGGAAGTGAACAAACTGGGGCAGCACAGCCACCACCTCATCCACCATCCCGTGGACCGCTCTGTGTACCGTGGATAGAGGCATGCAGAAGACCCTGGAGACAACTCTGTAGGCTGAACCAGCTGCCAGCCAGAACAGGAACACAAGTGTCTCCAGGGTCAGCCCCCATCTGTACTGCCTGTCCGTCCGTCCTCATGGCCACCATCAGCTGCTGCATGGCCTCTCTGCCCAGCCTGAAGTCAGGGCGGGTGTCCTCACCTCCATAGTACCGCCGCAGTACTGGCACTGTGGCATTGATGGCACAGTAATGCCGCGCCTGTGTAACATGAATAGAGGAAGGTTTATGTAGGATTTATTAATTTTGGGATAAACTATATTCAAACATATAAACTATACAACATATTGGCTCAAAACTCATTTGCAGAGGGGGAATTTAAACTTGTTCCCTTTTACTGGTTCATTAACAGCATGTTAAGACTTTATGACTTAACTTAACTTTATGACTTTATGAAGTAACAATAACAAGGTGTTATTGTTACTTCATAAAGTCTTTATTTGTTGATCGCATATTTTACCACCGCATTTTTTTTAAAAGTTACAACGTTTCCAGCCAATAAGCTTAATGGTACGATACAACCACCATCAGCAAAGCTAATAGGCCTAGTATAATAGCAACATTAAGTGCAGTTGTAAGTTATAGTAATTAAGTATATGCACACGCTGTTAATCTTAAAATACCATATATGGATAAGATTTTCTCCATAACGGTAACATTAAGTCCCACAACTTTAACATGTATAGACATAACATAATAGCGGTTGTAAAAAAATAAATAATTGCTGAAATAATGAGTTAATGTTGGCCTATTAGCTAGTGCAACATTACTTATTCACCCTTTGCTCTTGTTTTAACATTACTTACCATCTCACGTCTTTGACGGCAGAGGTGGCAACACACCAGCCTCCTCCTCCTCCTCCTCCTCCTCCTCCTCCTCCTCCTCCTCCTCCTCCTCCTCCTCCTCCTCCTCCTCCTCCTCCTCCTGCGGGCAGCCTGACGCCAATGCTCCCTCAACAAATCCAGCTCCATCCCAGCAAAGATGCTGTACAGCAAACAAATTACCAGCACATCCTTTGTTGTCCACTGTTAAATGGACCATTTTACAGCTGACATTTTAACTTGTCATAGTAGGAAAAGCACTGTTGAAAGTGGTAACCTTAACGATGGCTCAATTCCATTAGGTTTCCCAGTAAGCTATTTCAGTGAGTCAGCGTGCACAATACCAGGGCGTCTCCTAAGTGGAATTCAGCCATCATTAATGTTTTTAATACACCTGTGCTTTTCATACTATGACATGTCAACATGTCATCCGTGAAAAAGGTCTATTGCAGCGCAAAAGGCGGGCCTTTCCACTGACATCATTACGCAATGACGTGCACTTGGTAGTCTGTTCCATTGTTCTCTGACTTGCCTCTGAAGGATCCTTCCTTGGAAGAACTAGTCCTACCACACAGACCTGTTTGGGCTTGCGAGCCGGCCAAAGTGTGACGTTGTGTTTTGAGTGGATGGCGAGCACGAGACGACAAAATGGACAATTCTGGATGGAAAAGTTTACTTTTTAAAAGTTGCCAAATGTTCCATTGACAAGACCAAAGTGATCTGTGTGTTTTGTTGTTGTGAACAGAGCTATCATCACAGCACGTCCAGTCTGAAATACCACTTCATGGCCAAGCACACAGCTGATGCCAATTCTCCGCCTCCCTCCCCCCCCCACACACTTGTCAAAGTATTTTTCACCCTTTTATTAATGGACAGTGTTACATTGTGTGAGAGATTATTTGCTCCAAGTGAGAATGTTTGAACACACATGAAATTGAACACTACAGTAGCCTATATGGCAATGTTGTTTTCAATTAAAAAAACCATTTGCACAAAGTGACTTTTCCATGTTGATAAGGGCATAAAAATAAGAAAAAAATAATGGGACAAAAACAAATCAAGGGACATTTAGAATCAATACAAATGTGCAATTAATTGCGAGTTCACTATGACATTAAATATTTTAATAGTTTTACAGCACTATCAAAAATGTTTGTATCTTGTGTGTTCACATAAAAAAAAAGGTGGGGGAGAAAAAATATTGGCTGACATTTTGTTGTCACAGTATTTAAACTCTCAAATATTGATATTGAGCATATTCTGGGGTTTTACGCATCCAGAATTGGACTCACGTTGTCTCTCTTGGCCAAAAAGTTGCACTTGAACACGCCACAAAGACAACAGACCATGGCCAACCAACACATACATTCTGCGCCTGCGTAAGAGGAAATTGATGAATTATTCAAAAACCAGACACAAACATTGCTACGATACATACAGTATAACAAAACAA
Source organism: Percina caprodes (assembly GCA_013375575.1). Lineage (NCBI taxonomy): Eukaryota > Metazoa > Chordata > Actinopteri > Perciformes > Percidae > Percina > Percina caprodes. The sequence continues at coordinate 1,338,763 of JABXJD010000068.1, forward strand.
CGTTTGTCTGAATCAGCCAGTGGAAGCACAGGGCCTTTCATAGCTCAGTTCAGTTAAGTCACGTAATATTGTCAAATAGCAGCCATCCCTGGCTGACCGCATCAATATCACTAATGATCTACTATGCACTAAAGCCAACATTGATTGCCTGAGCCATGGTGGAGCTTCACCTGCACTGGGGAGTGAGGCTCCTGCTGGCTCAATGTGATTGGCGCTCAGTGGAGTCCAATTATGTTAGTGCTGAGCGGGACCCTTGCAGACCCTGTCAGAAACACGCTGACCAGGTTTTTATCACTTGTTGAATGTCTAAGACTCAAGTCTTTGTTTGTAATATACGTGTAACAGAATAATAATCATTGCTTTGACCAGATCTCACAAATATGCGGTTTGTCTCATATATATATGTACAGTAAATGTTACAATTTTGGCACTGAATCACCAGATATAAGGTGGATTAGGTGGATGTTGCACACCGTACTTCCAAAACTTCCAAAACTTTGTTTTTTAAACCTTACCAAATCTCATTAAAGAGAATGAGATAAAACAAATATGGAAGTATTCATGTAATGTAGTAATATTCTGGATGTTTTTGGACCAAAAACTATGTTGCATTTCTCCACAATATAAATAACAATAATCTTTCCAATATTGAATGCAATGTCTTAACAGCTAACAAAGAAACACATTGAATAAGAAACCTAAGTGTTTGTTTCTGCACCATCCTGAAGCCCTGTATGTTATTCAGAGTGATTGTTTTTACCACTTGACCATGAATTTTAATTGGCTGCAACTGTAGATGTCATTTCTTTGAACATACTTTGGAAAAAAAACACTTCATCTTTGTCTGCCTTGAAAACATTTCCTACGATCTTGGAGCAGTACAATCTCTCTCTGTCTCTCTCTCTCTCACACACACACACACACACACACACACACACACACACACACACACACACACACACACACACACACACACACACACACACACACACACACACACACACACACACACACACACACACACACTACTTCTTCATGCAGCAAACACCTGCATAGAGAGCTGGACAGAGATTGGACAGATGTTTTCCAGATGCCAGTGATGACAATAGCTTGTCTGGTCAGAACACTGTATGAGTTGATACCGCGCTGAGATCCCACTCTGTCTAATTGCTGATATTGACAAGTATCTGAGTTTTGGCACCCATCCAATACCACGTGATTAAGCCCAGACAGTATTTATTCCGTTATGACTGGCTGTCAAAGCAGATAATAAAAAAAAAAAAAGACATCAATCAATCATCATACAACGCGCTGGTATTGGATCGGTAGTCTGTATTGGCCGATAAGCAAGTTTGTATGGGCAAAGAAAAAACGGTATTGGAACATCGCTACTTGTCACCTTCAACTCAACACCTTGCCACTCATGTTGGCCTGGCAGTGATGCCTCCTCTTCTTCTGACTGGGTGAACAAGCAGGAATGGCAGTGTTGCCTCATGAGTAGAAACCATTAATGGCCTTACATACAGTATTGCCGGGCTAAGTGAATCCCTTGACCAGACACTGTGTAGCATTAAAACTCCCAGCCTGCCATGTATCATTGTCTGTGTGGAAAAGCACACTGCTAACTGCTGTTCCTGTTGTGTGACAGCAGACAATATAAGCAGCCATTGATTCCCCCTTTACATTGGCTGAAAGGAGGCTGAAACCCTGCCCTGATATAATTGTGCTGGGTCCTTGTTTTGCAGCTGTTGAATCGGATATGAGGTAACAGGTGTGTCAAAGCAGTGAATGACTAATATGACGTACACTACAGATTGCACTGACCCTGTAAACTGCCAGCGTTTCAGAACAAAATCATCTCTTCACGCCTCACAGAGAGGTGAGTTTCAGTTTGTAGCGTTCACTGCAAGCTGAAATTCTATCCATGCGAAATGGAGCAGAGCTGCTATGCAATATTCCATTATTCAGCCGAAGCTCCTTGTTGATTTCCTTTACTCAGAATACAACTCAACTTTTCAATCTGCAATGTAAATTTAAGGATTTATTCAATATTGTTCTTCATAATTCATACATGTACACACTGTGCCGAGAATATGCCTACTATGATCTCTGTTGTTAATCTGGATGAACGTATTTCTGTAAAGACTTTTGAGGGATACTTAACATTCAATTCATTTATTTCTATTTCTGGGAGGATGAAATCCCTGCAGTGGAGCAGATGAGACAAATGGCAATTTCATGGAATATATTAATTTATTCATAGACGTTAGTGGTTCATGTTTTATTTTTACACTTGCCAGCAAATGGATGCATGGTACACGGTGGTGATTCGTCTCAAAGAGACTAGTATATTTTCACCACAACTGAAACGCAGCCCGTGGCATTGACTTTATAGCCAAGCTGATGGACCATAACTTATTCCCTTGAGGATTTCACAGTTGTTGTTTTTTTAGCAGTTTAAGGCAGAAAATGTGATGCCATGTGCAGAGATTTAGACATTTAATTGTTCTTATTCCTTTTGTTGCAAACAAAGTGGCCTTAGAGCAATATAAAGTTAAAAAGATTTTCATTGTCAGTTAATTAAAAAAGCTACAGGAAATATTTGCATAATGTTTCCCTTTTAGAGTATTTGAACAGAAATAATTAAGTGTGTTTGACAGTATATCTTTACAGTAACGCACCATTAGCACAATAACACTATTTCACTGTGACTATGAAGCTATTTAACAAGCACTTCTTGATGTTGCTTGGTGGACTTTGTGGTCCGCAGGCATTTTCCGAGGCAAATCAATGACTCATTCATAGGTTTTAAAAAAAAAAAAGTCTGATGATGTGGCCGGGTTGTTCAGCGATATAGAGCAGGTGCACAGGGAGCTTTATGTCTCGACGCAGAGGTCCAGGGCTCGAATCTGACCTGTGACAATTTCCTGCATGTCTTCCCTCTCTCTCTCCCCTTTCTCACCTAGCTAATCCTATCAAATAAAGCCGGAAAAGACCAAAAAACAAGCTTTAATAAAATAAAAGTGTGATGATGTTGGTAAATTCAGGATCTCATATTCCTCCATTGTTATGCATACAAGTCAATGCAGTGTGGTCTAAATTATTTATCATTAATCAATGATAATCTCAATCTCAATCGCTATGAACTCTTCACATTTTTATTTTTTTTTTACTTTTTAGGGGTTTCAGCCGTGTAACCTCTCAAATTAATCCTTATTACAGTGATCCTGGATGTCTGCTGGATGCGGCGAGGAGGAAGTTGGTCGGATGTCAAGTGCTTGAGGCAGAGAGCTACATGAGCAGCTAATTGGTTAACCAAGAGCACGCTGCTTATTGATTGGCTCCCATGTATGCAAGCGAGGAAAAAAAAGGGAAGCTTGAGGCTGAACTGGATGAAGTATGATTGATCAACCAAAATGGAGATGACTCATGGGGAAATTGTTTTCATGGTTTTTGATTTGCATTAATATGGGTCCAGCTGGGGCTTTTTGTCAGTGAAAGTCACATTGGTAGTTTGTTTTGACTATTGTCTTGCTGCTTTTGTTGGCCAATTAGAAAATTAGTTAAAGGATTCAAAACCTTTATGCTGACACATGAACATACACGGTTTGAAATTGGTAGGATGGGGTTGCAAAAAGGTGATATGTTCTTCCACTCTCCAATCAGAGTTAAGTGTTAAATAAATCATACGGGTTTTCTTATTACTTGAATTGTTGCATATTTTGTCGTTAGTACTTATTGTTATAGAGTAATACTCTTCACTTGATGAGTTTGTAAACTCGTAAAGAACAACAACATGGGAGTGGATGAATATGCTTGCTTTATGCAAGTGTTTATCATTATTATTATAGCAACAATCAAAAACAATGACAAATACTGTCATATAGAATATTCCCCAAAACAACCTCAAAGAATATGGCAAACTCAAGCCCATCATGCAACGACAGATTAAGTCAGAGAATAATAGCCTTTATATTACTCAACAAGATAATGAACTTATGCCGTCGGACTTTGTGGCGCTCTACAACTGTCATCAGTGATCCTGATGATGCTCGGAATATGATTGCTTGCAATAAGTAAACACTGTGTCATGATTTCCGATCCTCTGTGCTGTGAGAAGGTTAACACGAAGACATGAATAGTGATAGTATTCAAATGATTGCCTTTGGATGTAAACACATCCGAAAACTGGTGGCCTGCCTCCTAATGAAATGTTTTAGTTGAGCAGCAGCTATCTCAGGACACCTACACGTTTCACCAGGCCACTTAGGACTACGTGTGCCCCCCAGCAGCTAGGCTGTTCAGACTACCGCGGCTGAGTGTGCTGCTCCTTGGCAGCATTAAAGCTGCTGCTGAGCCCCAACATGAAGTTCTACATCCAATTCTCTTTGTCATGTTGTCATAGAATGACAATAAATATCACAGGATCTCTGGAGCACGCTAACCTCCTGCAATATGTCTTGATCAAAGCACAGCGTTTCTACAGGTTTTTACCAAGTCAAATGTAAAGCTTTAGTGCGTAACTTTTTGATATTATTGAACGTCCGTTACATTCAAGCCATTGCCAAATCAGCTCCGCACAACTTGATATCGGCAGCACGAAGGTCCCTGGGGACTGTTGGTTTTTTAGGTTCATTAAATTAATTCACCAATATGCAGGATTGTACTGCAGACATTCATGTATTCCTGTATTCATATGTCGCCAATAGTATTAAAGATTTAGTGCCTAACTTTTTGATATTAACAAAACGTTGGTTACAGTCAAGCCATTGCAAAATTAGTTGCTATGTACCAAATTGAAGCTCCACACAACACTCTCTCTTTCTCAGTATGGCTATGTTAAGAGGATTGTGTCACCACGCAGAAGCTCTGAAGAATAAATACAATTTAAATTTGAATAAAAGTTGTTTTGTCTGTGGTACGTTCCGCTGCATGTTGGTCTCATTTGTAGTCGTTATACAGCAAATTATATTTGGACTAGCGAAAGAAAGTAGATGATAAAGAAAGTAGACTAGCGAACTACAACACCACCGAATCAAAAACAAACAGCATTGTAAAGCTAGGGGGAGCATTAGCGGTAGCGTTCCATGCACATAGGTAAATTAAGACCTTTTATTATTTAATTAAATTATTTATTAAGACTTTTTTATGCTTCTTAAGACCCCGCGGAAACCCTGCACCCATTATATTACCATTCAGTACCAGGGGTGGGAATCACCAGAGGCCTCACAATACGATAAAATCATGATACTCGTGTCACGATACAATATTATTGTGATTTTGAACATATTGCAATATTCTACGATATATTTACCTTTTTTCCAACTTCAAATTTTCCCAATTTCAAATAATGTCCCCAAAAGGAAACTTTGTCAACACCTGTTTTATCTAAAAAGATACATTTCTGTTGGTGTACATTACTTCAGTTGTATTGCTGCTAAATTGGATTGTCAAGCAGACAAACGGACCAACACATGTATAATAAAAGATCGATTCTTGGCGCCTGGGTATCGATACAGTATTGCTACAGAAAATCTTGCAATACTATTCTGTATCAATTTTTTCTCACGGGAAATCAGGAAAACACTCAGTTATGGTAGTGATAAATGTTCTTATCTCTAATATTGAACTATTTTCTCACAATCGCTACATTCGTGTAGTAAGGTACAAAAGGTGTTTGTTCACACAGATAATTCTCACACACTGAAATTCGGTATGAAACATTATTCCCAACACTGAATTGAACATGAACTACTTTTTTGTCCACAATGGGTGAACAACAACCCTGAGAATTACATCATCACACACCCAGTTTCTTGAAAAATCTTATCTGAAAATAAGTGCTGCTGTGTTGATAAGAACAGGCTTCCATGTCCTTTCTGTTTCTCAGTGCAGGAACAAAGTGTGTCCGACATGAGCACACAAAAGGATTTGTATAGGTTTGATCAGCTGGAGATTCTTATCTTCCGTTTAGCATATTACACAACGTGAGCAACAGCCTATAGCTGTTTTACAAAATTAGATATTTAAATTACTTTTTCATATCAGAGATGTTCTGAGGGCTTTTGCTGCCTCTAATTGTGACTGTACATGCGTTGTGGTGCTTCAGGTCTTATTCTTTTACACAAATCTATACAAAATCTACACCACTTTTTGTTTTATTGATATGAGTGTAAGTCGACTCGCAGTGTTACAAAAAATGCTTTAATGTTTTATTACTGCACGACATCCTTAGAAGTTCATAATTTTCTCCTTTTGGTGTTATGCTAATTTTCTTTCAACTGACAAGTACGATTAAAGCAAGTTCATCGTAAAAGTCAGTTACTGGAGAAGCGGTGTTCCTGAACCAAGGCGACATAAGTGTCAGACTGCTTCTTTTTCAGAAAGTATGTGAACTCAGCTGTAACTTTCATTAATAACTACTAGCCTACACCTCATTTTTTCTATTTTCATTCTGACATTATCTTTAAATCTTCTTAAATTAAACAAAATGTATGAGACTCTGTATGTCTGAAGCATCTAGGAAAGCCCCATAACTATCTCACCTACTCTAACAATCACTGGGAAAAGTCCTTGTGTGACATGGGTCACTTTCACAAGATGTACAAACCCAAATTCCAATCAAGTTGGCAAGTTGTGTAAAACGGAAATAAAAACAGCTCGGACAGAGGCATCTAAAAAGGTTGGGAAAGTTGATACATGCTGATACAAACCTGTGTGGAACATTCCACAGGTGAACAGGTTAATTGGTCATGAGTGGGTATAAAATGAGTCGTTCACAAGCAAAGATGGGGCAAGGTTCACCACTTTGTGAACAACTGCGTGAGAAAATTGTCCAACAGTTCAAGAACAGCCTTTCTCTATGTACACTTGCAGGGAATTAAGGGACTTCGTCATCTACAGTCCATAAGATCATCAAAAGATTCAGAGAATGGTTATAAACATAAACTGTGGGTCCCAGGATTTAGCCAGCGCGAGTCTCGCATTGCAAGACATTCCTCCACAGTGCTGCGGAGGAGGGTCTGACTAGTCCAAACAGCATTCTGGGATGGTAGAAGGGATGTAACGATTACCGGTGTAACGGTAAACCACGTTAAAAATGTTGACGATAACAATTAACGTTTTTATTTAAAATATCCTTATTATCACGGTGTGGAAACCGTGTTTAATCTTTCCCAGCTTCATCAGAGTCTCCTGAAGTCACCGCACAGGCGTAGCCTCCAACGTGTGTTTCTTGAAGTTTGAATTAGGGCATAAGGAGGAGATGACAGCACTCAGGACATTTATCAGCCCTCTAAGAGGACTAAGTCTGAAGCATGGGCATAATTTGGTTATTATAAGGATGCCAAAGGGCAGTTGATTGAAGACAGTTATCCTGCAGAAAGTGCAGGAAAAAAGTTGATGCTTTACAAAATACCGCGAAAATACCAAAACCGTAATAATTTTGGTTACTTTAACCGTGAGGTTACATTTTCATACCGTTACATCCCGAATATATACTAAGCCAGTGCTAACTAGAAGGATGGAGGCAACAAATGAAGTTGAAAAGATGACTAAAGACATTCACAAACCAGATGGGCGCCTGGACAGTCCCACTGCAACTGTGTTGCTCATTAACCTGAAACAGAAAGGAAAAGCAGTCCGGCGAGACAAGCATACACCACTTTGACATAACGCAAAGCTCTCTTAAGTTACTATGGGTCTCTCAAATGTTAGAAGCTTTCTGCAAGTAGTGACAGTAGGCTAAAGGACAACATTTAGACATTATGAGGTCCAGACCTTTGCTGGGGAATTAATTTTAGTAACTGTGACTCTTTACATTTTCATTCAAACACCGTGGACTACATTGTACCTGTTAGCTTTAATTTGTTTAGATTTTTTGAAAAAGGGACAGCCCTAGTCCTTGTCAAACACAACTTAATTAAGAAAACTTTACATTAACATGATACAGAGATCAATTTGCAGGTCAATGGAGCTCGGAGCTCATTTGTTTTACATAATGATTAATAGTATCATAGACGCTATATCAGAAATGTTTCAGGACGCTCAGGTAGCCTGACTGCTGCTGTTATCAATCACAGATGACATTTAATGTTGCATATTCATGCGCTGAAGTTTCATCACTTGGTTCCCCATAGTGATTGATGCAGCAGATTGTCCCCATGTCCTTTATTTAACACATGTCTGTTATTTCCCCACTGGGCCTTAATGACAGGCGGTGATAAGCCTGTTTACGTTTTATTTTTATTTTATTTTTTATTCACTATTTTTTTTACAACAAATTTTCTTCCTGCAATCCTCTCCAGCCCTGGCTGCAGTAAGCTGAGCCATGACATAGTTTGTTCTTCTTGAGATAACACAATTTATTTCCCTACACACATTTTCTACTTAATATGTTGTGCAGCATGTTAACAAAATCTCACAATTATTCAGTATATTGCTCTGATTTTTGTATAACTTCCCCATTTTGCCTATTAAAGTTGAGCAATTAAATGATTAAATTGCAAATTAAACTAATCATTATTTACGTTAGGGTTGCAACAATATGAGATTTTCATGGTACAGGGCTCCAGACTGCAACCGAATGGTCGCATTTTGTGACCAAAATTTAAGAGTGTGTGACTGACATTTTACATCCAGTCGAACATGTGCGACCAGTAAATTTCGGTACCTGAAAGTGCATAAGCACAAGCTTATCTGTTCTCTCTGCATATTGACAGAGAGCAGAGCTCCCACACTGTTGGGTTCAAAGACTTGAGTGGAAAAATTACACACGGACACAGACTTGCCTTTTGTGACTTTGCGAAGGGGAAATAAAGCTGAAAAGCATTCAGCGGTCTTTCCTAAGCGCTCATCCCCTGCTGGGGTGGGCACAGAAAGTTGATTTACATAATGGGTGTAGTATATAGTCGTTCAACATAAATGAGGGCTAAAACATCATTATTCTACATAAAAGTGGGTTATTACATCATATTATTTGCTATACTATTGGTTAAAAGGTAGCTGGGTGTATAATATAGCTCCTTCTTCACACTTCACAGCTGCAAATGAATCTTATTTTACTCTGCTGGCCAGACGAGGAGTGTCCGGCTCTCCTCGTCTCAATGTTCTTCTTCATTTCTCAAGGTTTCAAAATATTCACATGATAATACTAAACAATAATATTTGTTCAGCCACCCACAAACACACAGAGCAAACTACGTCAGCTCTGCAGTTTTGTTGAAGTCACAGTTAGTCACGGAAATGCCGATAAAGTAGTCCCAAGTGTGGTTACAGTTTTTTTTAAACTTTACGCAGATAGCGCTTTCTGCGATATGATGTTAACAACGAGGCAAAAGCGGTCGAGGGGCTGGTCACGTTACACTTCCTCTAAGACAATCAGGCCCATCAGTGGTTTGTATGCCCTGGAGACTGACTGACAGGCTGAGGATGTAAGGCAAGGCAACTTTATTCCTGCAGCACCTTTCAGCAACAAGGCAATTCAAAGAGCTTTACATGAAACATTTTAATTTTAATTAAAAACGGTCATGATGAAAATAAAACAGGCTAAAAAAGAATAATATACAAATACAAGAATAAAAGTTACAATGAGTAAGAAATTAATTTGAATAGGTTGTAGGGACGGGTTTGGGAGAAAAGAGGGAGGGGTGTAAAATATTTTAATAAAATAACAATGTTCTAAGTAAATATCGTAAATAGGTTTGGAATTGTTTTTTACAACTGATGTAATTGTTTTGTAATTACAGAGGGAAAGTACCAAAAAAAGGTACCGTTGGGTTACCGAATTTCAAGTACTGGTATCGGCACCAATATTGGTTCAGATGAGAAAGGTACTCAACCCTAAGGGTAGTAGCCTAAACAATGCATGTTTCCTTTTAAGTTGAATTCATTGTAATTGTAGACTGGAGACTAGAGCTGGTATATTTTTTTTAATATTTGTACTGTCATGACAGCGATGGTGCTTACCTTCTATGTTGCATCTTCAAAAGTACAAAATACGACATTGAATTTGAAACAGAACTTGTAATGTTTTGCATCTATTCTCAAAGTGTTTATTAGTAATACATACCCCTATATTTTCTGTCACTGTGCCACTGTGCTCTAGTGAAAAAAGTTAGTCTGGAGCCCTTTGGTACAATAACTTGTTACAATTACCCTTAAAGGAATAAACAAATCATTATTAAAACAATTTTTAAATGGAAGTAATGTGTTAAAAAAAAGAAGAAAATTCAGTACCGTAAATAAGCATAAGCACCATGTATGTGATATGATAATCATCCAATTTCATACCACAGTATACTTTGAAACTGGTAGTTCCCTGCTACCCTACTTTCCATGAGATTGGTTTCGAAAAAAGTTGATTTATGTCAATAAAAAAGGGAAACATGGCCATCACAATATCTAAGAACCAACCTGAGTCTGACCAACACTCTAAAACCCAAATAAATAAAATTTTCCTTTTCTTAAAACAGAAGGAAACATCAATTTGAAAAAAAGTGGTAAGGTGGAGTCATTTTCCTTTATAAATGAATTTACTGATTAATCATTTATCAGAATTGTTTAATTCCATGACGCGACAAACAGACTAATTGTCAAACAATCGTCTCCAAATCTGTACTTGCTGCATTAATATTCCCGCCTGTCTGATGTGAAGCTGGTCATGCAGATATGCCATTGTGTGGTTTTGTAGAGACAGTTATAAAGGGTGCCCTGATGGTTCCATGGGCATTTGGACTACAGATGTTCCAATATCGATACCAGTATCGGTATCGCTTCCAATACAGCCTAAAACGTTGGTATCAGTATCGGGAAGTACTGGAGTTTATGCACCGATCTGATACCACGTAACAAAGCCCTAAAGAAAATCTACGTTTAAGTAGTTCATTTATGGTCTTTTTCCATTTTAACTGACTAACTAACTGGATAAAAACTGAAAGTTCTGTGGCATTCATTGTTTGTTTTTGTTCATGTTTTACAACGAGTTTAACCTGAGCCAGACCGAACAACCATGACAGAAACCATATGACACGAGGCTGACTCTCCTGCTGTCGGTAGACAGAAGGTGGAGGCGTTTCTTTTGTCTTCCTTTTCTTTATGTTCATATGAAGGACTGTATACTATACACACACGGCACGTTAAGGCAGTCAACAAGTCAACCTTCAAATATAAGTAGCAGCAATATACAGCACACAGCACACATACTTGCAGAAAAAAACCATGCAGAAAAAAATAATCAACTGGGTTTGTTTACTTGTTTACTTACGATCCCTTTATCTAAAAAACTGGTTTCACGCTTCATGTCACTAGTTGAATGGAAGAAGCGTCTGTGATTACTCCTGTAGCAGATTTTCGTTTGAGTAATTTGGCACCGACATAAATAAAACACAGCACTTTGAATGTGCTCCAAACTTTAAATAATGGCTGCAAAGGCATCAGCCTCATTTGTCAGTATAATCTACACTGTGGCCTTGCTGTGTTTGTCGTTATGCCCACACTTTATTCTTTGTGTAAACTCTTTATTCATCTCTTTTGAAGGTATTTTTGAGATTTGCCAGCTTTTATAAAAACACAATTGGACTAAGCTACTTCTTTATATTCACCCAATAAACACTTTATTTGAAGGGGTGTGCATAAGCCCTGTCATGAACATGAAGGAATCATTTTGAGTATTCATTAAGTGTAATTTGGTAAATTATGACACTTTTGACGCAAAGTTAACATTATTCGAGATGTCTTGGTCCTGGCAACTTGACATTAAGCAAGACAACATAACATCTCATAAGTATGTCATGAATTATCAAACTTTTATAAACCAATTAGCGTTATGTGTTAATATTACATTAAACTGTCATTAAGAGGTTGGTTTTTACATTCCGCATTATAATTGTGTCATGAATATTTATCCTTGCCCTTAAGTAAAGTCAAACTGGTTTTATACCTTTTAAGACATCTTAATGACAAGTTCAAATGGCTCCACTTTACTTGAGGTTATGGATATCATTTATGACATTGTCATATAAGCATTTGATGATGAAATCAAACTTCATGACAGGTTCATTAATTGTTTCACTTTACTTGAGGTCAAGGAAAAATATTCATGACACAATTATAATTCGTAATGTAAAAACCAACGTCTTGATGACATTTTAATGTAAAAGCAAAATAGTTTAAAGTTTGATAATTGGGCCTGTCATGACATATTTATAACACGTTATGTTGTCTAGGTCAATGTCAAGTTGTCATTACAAAGACATTGACAGGTTGTACCGTCTTGCTTAATGTCAAGTTGTTATAACACAGAGAGCATGCTAACTTTGCATTGAAAGTGCCACAATTTACCCAATGACAACAGTCATGAACACTCAAAATGACAGATGTCATGTCATAATAATGACAGGGTCATGTCAGTCTTATGAACGCCCCTTTAAATAAAGTGTTACCATTATGCGACACCATGTTGAGAACACAAACACTTCTGTTGCTGAAGAAGCCAAGATGCAGAGTCAACACCTCCTCCAATTACTTGTACAGTACTTTTGAACTTGAACAGTAGTTTTTCCAAAGGAAACAGAGCAACCAAAGTCCATCATTATGTATTTTGATCTGATATTTCTGCAAGGAAATTAGTTACTTATAGAGATGAGCCGGATACTCGGCTGAAACGAGTATCCGGTACGGATAAAGCACTTTTGCCGAATACACACACACACACACACGCAGAACACTGAGAAGAGAACAGCTCTCTCTCCCTCTCCCTCAGTCACTCAGGTCCGCGGGTCTTTTCTGTTAACGTTTAGGGTTTCTTCAGCTTCAGGTTGGTTTTTTACTTTGGATTTTAATACTTAACCAGTAGATTTCTGGTAACGTGGGATTTCAGACCGGTACAACGTGACTCGCCGTTTTAGATTTTTTTATTTTTTTTTAAACCTCTGCCTTCAATCTATTTGATCCGTAGAACACAGTCCCCCCCGCTCCCTCTTTCTTTCTCTTACTCACACACACGCACACACACACACACACACACACACACACACACACACACATGGTGTGGAAATAAAAAATAAATTAAAAAAAGAACCAAAAAAAAAAATAATATCACACTGATCATAAAAAATTAAAAGTTAAAAAAGAAAGTTATATTATTGAGTATGAAAACTCTTGTTCATTACATTTTACTTCATAATTGCAAAACTTGTTCTGTATATAGTTTGTTTGTTACCATGACAACACCACTGACCTCAAGCTCAATTCTGAAGCTGTCATGGAAATAGTTTTCTAATCAGCAATAAATTTTGATCAACCTATATCAATTGCATGCTTAAAATAACATCCCAGTTAAAGCCCCACCCATTTCAAGACAACCCGACCCACTTCCGGGTTAAATTCTGTCCACTTCCGGGTTAGGCCCCGCCCAGAGTACAGATACAGATAATTGATGTGGTAAACAGATACAGATAACGCTGTACTCGCTCAACCCCAGTCACTTATACGGTTTCAATTTGGTTGAACTCTTGAAACACTAAAACAGTGCTGATAATGAACAGTTAGCGAGGATAGTCTCAAAACAACACTTGTATGTGTGTATTTTTTTTGCATGTACGGTATTTGGGTTTCGGCTTGTTACTTTTCCCTGAGGATCTCCTTTGCTTGCCTGATCAGCAGTTTTTCTCTACCTGTGCCTCCTTGTCCCTTATGCCCTTTTCATCCTTCTGCAGTTTGCTAATAAGAAACAAGGAACAGCAGGGTGTGAGGAAGGTTGACAGCGGTAAAAGTTGTAGAGTATATTATTATGGAGTTCTGTGCTGCATACTTGCACAAAAGAATTATGCTGAAGACAGAAAAGGTAAATACTATCCAAAAACGTAGCGCGTCCGGACAGTTAGAATGGTTTCATGTGGGTCAGGAATATGATTACAGTACAGTATGGTTTGTTCTTCTGCAAGAAAAATGGTTCGCCAGTGCCTACATTAGTATTTCTACTTATTGTGATGTTATTTCTTGAAATATCTTCAAATGATTCATATTACAATATAATTACAATATTCTTAATTAATAAAAGTATTAGAATTGTGCCACAAATTAAAGAAAAAATACAATTGTGTGTCATGTGTTTTCAAATTTGAATAAATAAACACAACATATTGATCCAAAATATTTCTAAGTGTTGTAACATGAATAAAATAGTTCTTAACATTCCATAAGTTATTTCATGTACGTATATATATATATACTGTATGATTTTACGAGCAGAGTGTTAAGGCGTTTTGATGGTTTCACCTGTAATGGGAATGGTCCGCCTGCAGTTTTTGCACCAGATGTCAAGTACTGTTACGGCGTCATCGCGAGCGTGCAACGTGATGACACAAAAGACTGAAACATAAGCTTTCTGCTTCAAAAAGAATAAATGCCCTGGCTGTTATGGTTTTAATTTTAGGTCGATTTGAACAGGATCATGTTACGCACTGAAAGCGTCTGAACACCAATTGTTTTAAATGGCGGAATGGGAACCAAAAGCGGTTTCAAACTGCTTTGATGCATCTACACGGACCTCGTTTCCATTATGGAGCGTCTAAATAAGGACCCGGCGTGACCAGAGCGTAGTTTTCTGCAGCCGTACAACATGTTTGGAAAGAGGTACTTGTGATACGCTATGCAATGATCAGTGTTGGGCAGGTTACTTTTAAAAAGTAATTAGTTACAGCTACTAGTTACTTCTTCCCAAAAGTAACTAAATTAGACACTCAGGTATAAATTCTAAAAGTACTTCAGAAAGTAACTGTGTTACCTTCAAGTAAATTTCTAAATGCTCAAATGTGACCCCACCTGCACCCCTCTTTAACGTAACATAAAATACATGTGCATGTTCAATTATTTATGATAAATCCGAATATTATAATAAAATGGACACTTAATACAATACATTATTAACAGAAACTGTACACAAATCTAAACTCTTAATGTAGCTGAGGGACAAAGTGAGACTGGCCTCCAATCAGATGCCATGTACGTAGATATTATGACTAGTGGATCGATACAAATAACAACATAGATGTTTAGGAACTTTTGATATTTATTGTGTGTGTGTGTCAATCAAAAATCAAAATTTATTTACAGTATGTGGCACTTTACAGCATCCAGCAGGTATCCAAAGTGCTTAACAGAATGAGTACAATCACATTCACAGTGAACATAAAAACAGTAAAATCAGAAAAGGTTACAAAGAAACAGCAGAATGAATTTGCCCCACCACTGCTACGTATTAAAAGCCAGACTAAACAGATATGTTTTGAGTTTGGACCTAAAAAGAGCTACATCTGTAACAGTGCCAATATCAGGGGGGGTAACTTGTTCCAGAGTCTCGGGGCAGCAACTGCCTGATTACCCCACCGTTTCTACCTGGACCTTGGGACTTCTAAAACCATTGACCACCACTGATTTGAAGAACACAATGACGGGTTGTGCTCCCGCAAAGTTAAAATTTCAGGCAAATACTCTGGGGCCAGGCCATTTAAAGCCTTAAAAACAAACAATAAAATATTAAAATCTATTCTAAAATGCACCGCAGCAGCATTTTGCACAAGTTAAAGGAGTGAGATGGATGTCTGATTCAGACCAACATAGAGAGCATTACAGTAGTCCAACCTTGAACTAATAAAAGCATGAATGGCCTTTTCCAGGTCGTGGCTGCTCAGAGAAAGCTCAACTTTAGCCAGCAGACAAAGCTGGAAAAAGCTAATTTTCTAATAAAATTTCATGCTGCAATCAAAAGTAACCCCCAAGTTTTTGACAGCTGATCTAGTGTATGATGACAGAGCTCCCAGACTCAAAGCTGGACTGTTCTGCATGCCTAGAGTATGGAAAATAATACACTCCGTTTTACCTTAATTCAAATTAACAAAGTTGTCTGAACTTAATATCAGTGATACAACTAAGCGGGGAGTTTAGTGTGATACTGTCATTTGCTTTCATAGGCAAATGGATTTGCAAATCATCTGCATAGCAATGAAAAGATGAATGAAAAGGTTGTGCTGTCTTATAATCGCCCCTTAAGGCAGCATATAAAAAAAAAAAAAAACAGAATAGGGCCAATAATGGATCCCTGTGGTACCCTGTGTCTGTCTGTCTGTGTGTGTGTGTGTGTGTGTGTGTGTGTGTGTGTGTGTGTGAGCAAGGGAGAAGTAAGAAAGTGACAGCAATGAGCTTCGGAGTAAGTAGCCAAGCTGGGAAATCTTTAGGCATTTTACGGCGTTAAGATGGGAAGAGTAATCAAAAAGTGAAAAAAGTAACGCCGTTAGTAACACCGTTATTTATAATGCTGTTATTCCCATCACTGGTAATGATGTGATCAGAATCAAAATTTATGTTACTTAAAGTGCCCATATTATGAAAAAAAAAAAAATCACTTTTTCTGGGATTTGGGCTGTTATTTTATGTCTCTGGTGGTTCCACACGCATATAAACTCGGAAAAAGCACGACACTAGTGCATACCACGGACATCTGCTCTACAAACTATTCACTATTAGAATTATACTGTATATTTTTTTACAAAGGCTAGTGCGTGAGGATATTAATAATCCTCTGCATAATTTGTTGCGCCAACATCATTGCAAAATGTCACAACAGGCCTTTCTCCGTATGAACAAAAGTATGGAACTTTATTTTCAAGTGGTTGCACTGTACAGTATATGTTGTGAGACCGTAACCCCTGTTTCTGTTCAGACGTGGTCTTTGGGTTTGTTGGATGTGCAAGGACTCATTAGCCCCTTTCCGACCAGGTACTTACAGGAACGTAGAAAAACACGGTTCTAGAAATGTTATGTTCTAGGAACTGCACCCCTCGGGTCAGAAAGTGGCTATTATCAGCTATCAAATGACTTCTAGTCTATGACTTTGACCTCTTGCCAGTCGATGCCGTAAGCAGTTTAGGTCCGCTGTTCACAAACAGCCTTCAGTACTCTGTCAGTGTCCAACTAAGGGTCCATGCCAATTCACCATATGACCATCTGTTATGATGTGACCAAAGCTGTTGTTTTTCTATATGTAGTCTATGTAGATAGAGAGCTAATTTACATATCAAGCATTTTATTTTAAACTGTATTTGCATTAAGCACCGACAGTCACCAACCCACCATCTACGACACTGCAGCAGATTGTGAACTGCAGCACACATTAACTTTTTTGATTCTACCTAATGTCTCAACTCGAAGCTGTGACCCAATACTGAAACACTTTGAATGTGCAAATGTCAATATTGGACACTTAGAGCAATGGTTTTGTTAGGTCTGCTGCTGGTAGCGCTCTGTCTCTGCTCTCCTCCTCCCCTCTGTCTGTCCTTAATTGCAGGAGTGAAGCCTGGTGTGCAGGAGTCAGTGTTCCAGCTGCAGCTCATCTACTCTAATCACCTCTGCTTCAAATACCCGGTCAACCTACCACTCTTTGTCAGATCATAGTCAAGATGATCACAATAGTCTCGCTGCTGGCCCTACATGTTGTACTAATTTTTGTGATATTTGCTTGTCCTGATTATTCTTTGTCTGCCACAGTTCTGTGAGCCTGACTCCTGCTGCCACTTCACTCCTGCTCTCCACGCTGGATCTCTGGATCTCTGGACACAGACTCTCAGAAACACTGTACCACACACGCTCGGTACCCCAGATTCCCATTGGACATTTTTCCTGTTGCATCCCCTAACTTGGACATTGGAATAAACCTGTTAAACTATCATTTTTGTCTCTGTGTTGTCTGTATTTGGGGTTTCCCAACCGGGGGGGGAGGGGGGTTGTAAAGTAACATCCCCTCATAGCCATGCTAGCAGCTGTTTGATCGCCATGAACTTTTGTACAGGCGTTCATGGTCCCCAGAAGATGAATCCCACCTACTTTGAGGATCCCAGATTTATATTACCACCATGAGGTTGACACTTTTTTTCTTTCTTTCTTTCTTCCTTTAAATGCACGCAAGTAGAAGGGAGTGGAGAGACACAGCCAGCCCACATGAGCAACGGCACGTCCTCTACAGTTTTGTCATTGAGCCCAAATTGTCTGTAGGACGCATGGTTCTCAGTGAAATAGATACTAAAAATATTGAGTCATAACCAGGGTTCAAAATTAGCACCATCTACCAACCACAGCATTTGGCCCCTCGCAGATTTAGACCTGGCCCACATATCAATTTAGGTTCACTTTTAGTTTTTGTCACTTTTGCTGAAGCTTTTGGTGTTTTTCAATGTTTTTTGCCACTTTTCCCATCATTTCATTCCCATCACTTTGCCCTTTTTCTTTCTTTGATGAATAAGTTACTTTTTGGGGTCTTTAATTCGAACATTTAATGTGTCAAAGTGAGAAGGCTATATGAGACATGCAATAATACAGTAGATTTTACTTTTATGGGAAAAAACATTGTCGTGAACTGAAATAAAAACGAGGCATTACAAAAAAAAAAACTGTAAAATTTAATTTTGTAAATGTTTTTAGTTTTTGTCAATGTCTTTCATAGAACAAAAAACGTTCAATCTTTCAGAGTTGATATTTCCAACCATAGACCTGTTTTATATAATCAATGCCATAGACATATAGATTCTGGGAACCCAGAAATTCCAACATTCCATGTGGAAGAAAGTTGGAAGAGTCCTATTTAGTTATGACTGTCAGTTAAAAGCAAGTGCCTTGCAGTGGAAGAGGGTAAAATATATGGACAGTTCATTAAAGGGAAAAATCCTACAAATTTAATAGTACATTTGAGAAGCACGCACAAGGAGGCTAACCTAGCTTACCTTAACAAGGTAAAGGACAACGCCAAGCCCCCTTTCCTCAAAACACAATCTTTAGTTCATTTGGTATTTAAGTTTTTCCTGGCACACATCACATTCTGCACTTACTGCGGCGTCTTGAATAGAATATAAATACATATTTCCTATTACCTTTGTGAACAAAAATAAAAACTATTGAAAAATGCAAAACCATAACCTTGGCTTGATGTGATTATTTTCCAGTGTGGCCGCATGTGACCTTGAGTTTGACACCACTGATCTACAAGACAATGGTTATAAATCCTGGATGGAGGGCCTCCTAGGAATTGTTTTCTAGGGCCTAAAAGACTCCACCGACTAGTCCATCCATGTTCCGACCCTCACCTACGGTCACGAGCTTTGGGTAGTGATGGAAAGAATGAGAAATGAAAATACAAGAGGCCAAACTGAGTTTCCTCCTTTTGGCTGGCTGGACTTCCTAGCTGACTGATCATTAGACATCTCGTCTGGCCTGGGATCACCTTGGACTTTCCCCGAGAGAGCTGGAATACGTTACAGGAGGAGAGGGACCTCTGGAATACTTTACTTCGCCTACACCCCCCACGACTTGACCTTGGATAAGTGGAAGAATAGATGTTTTAAAATAAATCTGCATTATCATTTTATACCAGAACTGACCTATACCCTCCTGAATATAATCTTTCACTAAGATTCATTTCACTACTGACACTAGTTTATTCAGAATGATAGTTCTCCTTCATCTTCAAACAAGTACAGTAGAAGGGAATTGACATATTTTCTTGTTCTTGGCATTTCTCCCTTTGTTTAATTCTTTTTTTTTTGCTCTCTCCGGACCTTTCCCATCCATGTTTGGTGCAGCCGAACGACATGTTCTGCTTCTGTAAACCCAAGAAGCATTAAAGTAAAATGACAGATACAGCTTACGACTGAATGTTTGATGTAGAACAGTGTACTTCTTTCAGTTCATTCTCTTTGATGTGTTTTTTTTCTTCTTGAACAAAATTAATTTGGTAACTTCCTTTATCTTTTAAGCACAAATTCACATTTCTTCCTTATACTTGATGAGACAGCTTCAAAATTTAAAATGCTTGCTCACTAACTTGGAAGTGTTGATGTTCATGTTTCCAGTGCATCCTGTCATTAGTCAAAGCCCTGCTGAGAAGAGTGCTTCTAAAGTGGTTGAGATGTAATCTGTAGTCAAAAAGAATTGAAGTTCCTGTACTTACAGAAATGAAATTTGTATTAATCGTCAGGTGCCGAGATTAAAAGGAGCAGGAGGTAAAAAAAAATTAGATGTTGCATATGTGAATGTTAGATCCTTATGTTCATCTCCTGTGTGCTGCTCTTCAAACTTTTTTTTTTTTAAATGGTCCTCTGAGGCATTAATGAAATTTTCAGACTTTAAATTATACACTGAGTAGCAAAAGTGACTGCACAGAAAGAAGTTATCCAGTATTCCCAGCAGATCTATTGTAGTCGTTTGTGAACTTCAGAAATGAAAACACCCACAGACACGCATCAAATCATAGCATACAGTACATGACACGGCGATAAGATCAGGTGTTTCCACTCATTAGTCTGCCATAACGATATGGCAATGGTGTCCAACCTTTCATCTGGTGTGTAATAATAGCCTGTGTGGTGGGGCATAGAGAAAGTATGGAGGCGAGATTGACAGAGGCGCTTCTCTGATGGCAAGTTGTTCTCATTCCACCTAATGAGACAGGAGATCAGCCTGTCATGTTTAATAAAACACCTGCATAATGATACAGTTGCGCGCGCACACGCACACAAACACACACACACACACACACACACACACACACACACACACACACACACACCATACAGGCCAAAAGTTTGAACACACCATTTCATTCAATGAGTTTCCTTTATTTTCATGACTATTTACATTGTAGATTATCACTGAAGACATCAAAACTCTGAATGAACACATGTAATTATAAATATACATACATACATATATATATATATACACATTATATATATATATATATATATATATATATATATATATATACATATACATACACACACACACACACACACACACACACACACACATACAGTGGTGTGAAAAAGTGTTTGCCCCCTTCCTCATTTCCTGTTCCTTTGCATGTTTGTCACACTTAAGTGTTTCGGAACATCAAACCAATTTAAACAATAGTCAAGGACAACACAAGTAAACACAAAATGCAATTTGTAAATGAAGGTGTTTATTATTAAAGGTGAAAAAAAATCCAAACCATCATGGCCCTGTGTGAAAAAGTGATTGCCCCCTAAACCTAATAACTGGTTGGGCCACCCTTAGCAGCAACAACTGCAACCAGCGTTTGCGATAATGTGCAATGAGGCTTTTACAGCGTCCTGGAGGAATTTTGGCCCACTCATCTTTGCAGAATTGTCCTAATTCAGTTACATTAGAGGTTTTCGAGCATGAACGGCCTTTTTAAGGTCATACCACAACATCTCAATAGGATTCAGGTCAGGACTTTGGCTAGGCCACTAAAAGTCTTCATTTTGTTTTTCTTCAGCCATTCGGTGGTGGACTTGCTGGTGTGTTTAGGATCATTGTCCTGCTGCAGAACCCAAGTTCGTTTCAGCTTGAGTACACGAACAGATGGTGGACATTCTCCTTCAGGATCTCTTGGTAGACAGCAGAATTCATAGTTCCTTTTATCACGGCAAGTCTTCCAGGTCCTGAAGCAGCAAAACAGCCCCAGACCATCACACTACCACCACCATATTTTACTGTTGGTATAATGTTCTTTTATGAAATGCAGTGTTCCTTCTACGCCAGATATACTTGGACACACACCTTCCAAAGAGTTCCACTTTTGTCTCATCGGTCCACAGAATGTTGTCCCAAAAGTCTTGGGGATCATCAAGATGTGTTGTGGAGAAACTGAGACGAGCTCTTGATGTTCTTTGCTCAGCAGTGGTTTCTCCTTGGAACTCTGCCATGCAGGCCATTTTTGCCCAGTCTTTTCCTGATGGTGGAGGCATGAACGCTGACCTTAACTGAGGCAAGTGAGGCCTGCAGTTCTTTGGACGTTGTTGTGGGGTCTTTTGTGACCTCTTGGATGAGTCGTCGCTGCGCTCTTGGGGTAATTTTGGGCGGCCGGCCACTCCTGGGAAGGTTCACCACTGTTCCATGTCTTCGCCATTTGTGGATAATGGCTCTCACTGTGGTTCGCTGGATTCCCAAAGCTTTGGAAATGGCTTTATAACCCTTTCCAGACTGATAGATCTCAATTACTTTCTTTCTCAATTGTTCCTGAATTTCTTTGGGTCTCGGCATGATGTGTAGCTTTTAAGGATCTTCTGGTGGACCTTACTGTGTCAAGCAGCTCCTATTTAAGTGATGCCTTGATTGTGAACAGGTGTGGCAATAATCAGGCCTGGGTGTGGCTAGAGAAATTGAACTCAGGTGTGGACAACCACAGTTATAGTATGTTTTAACAAGGGGGCAATCACTTTTTCACACAGGGCCATGATGGTTTGGATTTTTTTTCACCTTTAATAATAAACACCTTCATTTACAAATTGCATTTTGTGTTTACTTGTGTTGTCCTTGACTATTGTTTAAATTGGTTTGATGTTCCGAAACACTTAAGTGTGACAAACATGCAAAGGAACAGGAAATGAGGAAGGGGGCAAACACTTTTTCACACCACTGTATAATTACATATGTATGCCAGATTAAGCCATCACATCAGCAAATACTCATTTCTGATAGGCTGGCATGTTTCTCATATTGGGAAAACTTAAGACATCAATGGTTTAACCACTAATCTAATATTTGAAATTGTGGGTACCATAGAAGCAATATTAACTGTCAAGCTCAATAATATTCATGCTTTACAATATGTAAGGTATATTGTTTTTTGTCGATGTTTCTGTAATAGAAAGTGAAGAGAAATTGGAGGGGGGGGGAGCAAACGAGTGAAGATTTAGCCATGCTAGTGGTAGAGATATGGGGATATGGGGATGCCATGGTCTGTCTGTTGGTCACAGACTTTGGATCCAGAGTGATGACAAATCCTCTCCTGGGTAATCCGGAATACTCACCTGAAAAAGTTTTGATACTGCAGTGATGCAAATTTGCGTGAATATTTGTGCCAGCTCATCTACCACAGCCAGTCCTGGAAACATGTCACGATGTCAGTGGGACAGTTTGAGAACCTTCTATGGATGTTGGTGAAGCGAGGGAGAGAGTAACTGATGGAAGATGTGGGCTGAGCAAAAGAGGGAAAGCTTTCGGGGCATTGGAGAGTTAAATATGCTGGTCCCATATTCCTTCCTGTTAATTTTACAATTTGTTTTAAAATGTTGGTGCTTAATAAGAGAGCCCTTCAAAGCCAGGCTACACAGTACATCATGGACCTTTTGCACCCCTACACTGAGTTCTCAGGTCCTTTTGCTCAAGGTTTTTTAAGTGTACCTCAGACTCGTAAGATTCTGGGAGTGTGTGCCTTTCAGTCGGTAGGTCTTAAGCTGTGGAATACTCTTCCAATAAGCTTAAGGTCGTTGGACTCTTTGACAGATGGGTATTTAGCTGCTTTTTCAGACCTGACCTGTGTGTGTTTTCTTTGAATATTTTACATGGTGTTCTTGTGGATTTTTGTCTGGTGTTTTCTCTCTGCTATACTATATTTGAAGCACTTTGTGACTGGTGTCTGTGAAAGGTGCTATATCAAATCAACTTTGCTTGCTTGCTTAAAGTTTAGCGGTGAAGATATCAAGAGAATGTTGAGTAGCTAGAGTCTGCCATTTGGGCACAAATAAATGCTGCAGGACTCAAGACTAATATCTTGTTTCCCTTGGCTGCTGAGTGGAGTGATGGGATTTAGCTCTGTAGACTCCAGCCCTGGAGACAAAAGAGTGTGCCCCCTACCCTGTGCTTTGGAAGCCAAAGCAGGAAAAGCTAACATTAAGCTACTGTAAAGCATGTTATTAAGTTTCCTTTTAGCGACACACTGAGTGAATTTCAATTCTCTTCATTTACGCAGTGTAGTTTACGTCTAGGGCTTTTATTGTGAAAGGTAAGAATGAAAGGAGTGGCACTGGTATTTGCTGCCTTCGCAAAGGTTTAAAGACTGAAGATTGCTCGATTACAGAGCCTCTGTGTTGTTGTATTATAAATCTCATAGTATAGGTGCAACGTGATTTGGCTTTAATCACTGTGCAAAAGTTTAGAAAAATCAACTGTTTTGAAATTAAAATTACAACTCGACGCATAATACTGGCATCCTGTGGGAAAGAAATTATAACAAAAACAATTTGAGTAATATATTGATGTGCCAATGAATAGCACAAAACAAACGTCCCTGGTGTGTGAAGGCCTTTACTGTGGAACAGGCATTCTGACAATTCAGCACTGCAAATGTTTTATGAGCAAGGAAATACAAATAGGTGTATAATTGGAGCCCTGCAGGGTTCGAGCTATTTATTTCTGGGGTTGTTTTTTTTTCCACAAAGGAAATACACTTAACATGTTTGTCATGTCTTAAGGATACAGAAAATTCATTTTGGTAACACTGATTTTATAAGAAGCTCCGCAGAGCAATTTTCCATTGTAACAATAAAGCCTGGTCCATTTCCTCTTTATACCAGAAAATGTTCAAAGACTGTTATTGGACGTGTATGTGGAAAGATTATTGAATCAACCTTAAGCACTATAAATAGAACACTTGTCTTGAAACGAGTAGCTCGCTGCACCTCTCGTCTGTCTCTTGATATCTCCTTTAACTTTACTGCTTTTTTATTCCCCCACTGACACAGTGAGTGATGGCAATCCCCCTTCCTCTCACTTTCTATCTGCACAGTCATCACTGTCTCTCCCCATGACAGGCACCTGATGACATACAGGACAAATACATGACAAATCAGGTCCAACCATCAATTAACAACCACACATCAAAAGAAAAAGAAATGCAAATAAATAACTCAATGAATAAAAACTATATAAACAAGGTGCTTGGGTTTCCCTTCCTTATTGACACCTACATTTTTTAATAAACTCAATCATCATAAAGGGCATAAAACAATAATTTCCATAAAGAAAGAAAGACAAACAGCCAGTAGTTTGAACTCCCCATTGGTCTATCCTCCCTTTTAAATACAAAACTGCATCAGCTGATGACTGTTGAGGGGATAATTGTGTGTGTTTAGGGGTTTATGTGTGCTTAAATGCATTAATGTGTCTGTATTTGTGAGGATTGAGGACATCTCCTTGAATCCAGATCTAGAAAAAGAAATCCACATGCAGAGGCTGGTGAAAGCCACTGACAGGCAGCGTGTAGGTGCAGCATCTTTTCTGTATTTTGGGATGCTGCTTTGCATCAGCGGTGGCATGCATCCATGGGAACTCCGTCACAACCACCATTTTCTCTGGCAGCTAAAAGAACATGCAGCCTAGGTATGGAGCTATATCAGTGGCGGTTGGTGACTCAAAAACATCGGGGAGAACAGGAGAGCAACCAACCCATGGCGTTGTGTTATTCAACATTAGGGACTACATATGTCTACTTTCTTACAAAAAATTAAGGTGCAAAGTAGGTCTTTGCATACAAGGAATTTGCTTTGGTGTTTTAGTGCATAAACTACTGTAATGGCCACACGATTTTTTAAAGCTATAGTGCGTAGTTTCTGTCTCCCCAATGACGAATTCTAAGTAATTACAAAGATCCTTTATTCTGAAAGTAGCGCATTTCATGCAGCGCCAATGAAATCCACACTTCTGGTCTCCTAAATGGGCTAGGCCTCGTTTGGAACGTGTAGTGGACGTTGTGTGGATGGATAAAAAGTTATATTTGAATAATTTATTAATATGTTGTTTTGCTAACGTTAGATATTTACAAAGCTAAAAGACATATTTAGCATGATGGAGATTAGTTTTGTTAGGGCGTTCAAGAACATTAGCTGATGTTAGCGTCTGTGGCACCAATATTTACTTTGGTGACTATGGAGAAAAAGGGTCTCTCATAATCTATGTTCACGTTCACTTCTCCCATTGTAATCAGTACACCTGAACCTGCCGCTTGTCTCCTAAAAGAGGCGTGGCCGGGGCGGAGCCCACGTGACAGATACAGGAAACTACTCCCAGTTGGGGTGTCAACACCAACTTCTAAACATAGCCCTACTGAGAAATACAGAGAGTTTTAGTCTTAATTAGCTTTGTATCAACTCATTTGGCAGTGGCTTGAATGTAAGAGACGTTCATTTATATAAAACGCTTTAAAAACAATCACAGCGGGATATGGATAAACCTTGTGTGTGTGTGTTTGTAATGTTTTTCTAGAAGCCAGTTATATACCATGACCTTAATGCCCTTTGAGGTGACCAATATCTACTATTAATTGACTCCAAGCGGTTCTTGCCTCCCCGTCGTCCATTAAATCCTGATAATGGACACCTTGTCATGCAATTATAAAGGAAATCCTTCCCTACAGCAGACAGCTGTGTATATGCCTCCTCTGCCCCCGCCCCCAGCCTGCTGTTTCCCTCATGCCCTGCAGGTGTCGCTGTTAACACTTTTGAATTAGAATTTTAATGATGGCTTTTTTTTTTTTTTTTTTTTAAAGATAGAAAACATATTTTATAAATGATACTGAGATTTCACAATGGATTCTTTCAACAAGTCTTCTTCTTGCATAGTGACAACCTCAACCCTATAATTGGCATAGATTGGTAAATGGATGGGTGTAATGGATGAATAAATGGGCATAGAGACGGCGAAAAAAAGACATGACAGACAGATGTACTCACAAAGTGCATCTATTGTACAAGTATTTCCGTGTTTGCGTGTGCTGAACAGTGTTTAAATAATTGCTCAATTAGGAACATTTTAGTTAAGCTGATGCTTTGCATACTGTATGCCGCTGAGCTGCTCTCAGCCATCCCTCTGCACCCCTGAATATCCTAATGAATACGGCTGTCTGTTCTCTGGAGAAAGCACCCACTGTTTCTCCCCGTCTCAGAGGAGGAGGCAAGGTGCTGCTGCTGGCTCTCTAATACCCGCCATTGAATATAGAGCACTATAAAGCTATCTCTGAGGGATTAAATGCACTTCAAGAACCAATTAATGAAAGGAACAAGTTTAAACTGAGGCAAGAAAATAGCTCAGAGCTAAACACAAAACAAATTCCATTTGTTTTTTTGTTCACTACTTTTTGTAATTAAATCATGCGTTTTAAGGGAAGGATTAATGTTGCACTTCAGGTTAAAAAAAAAAATGGGAAAACCCACCTTGTGAGGTGAAAGTCATCATATAAAAACCACAGTTGAGTAAAAAAATGTGTACAGGTAGTCTGAGAGAAGACTGCAAGGATCCTCAATTTTGACCCCTTGATGCACACAAACCTTTAGCATATGGTACAATCTCTGCCTATGTACTGGAAAAGTTTCCTTCTATTGAAAAGAAAGGGTGGAGAAGGTTATTGCGGTGCTAGGTGTCCTTTAAACAGGGAAGGACCTCAAATCCTTCAACTACCATGCCAAATTTAAATTGCAAAAACAACAACCTATGTTCAACTTCATAGTTTGCTGAAATCAATTGTAAGACTCCCTCAGTCCACCAAAATTGAAATGTTGGTCAGGAAGTCCTCTTTTGCATTAGCTTTGTTCAAACAATGGTGTCTTCAAAAGACACCATTTTCTCCATCCATACTGAATAGGTCCAGACCGCTTTAATGTTGGGTAGGAGCCTGCTTGTTCAACAATGGAAGTCACTTTATGCACCACCAATCGCAGGTATCCTTCTCTTTGCAGGGCAGAATAGAACGGTAATATTTTAATACAATGGCCCCTAAAAAAACACACACACACACACACAGCCTTTTATCTGTAGACCCCCTCCCCAAAGGCCCATTCTGGGCCAGGAAAAAGTCTGGTTATATAGATGCACTGTCACTAAGTCCTTGTTTTGTCTGTATCATTTCTATCTTTCTTAAATGTAATAAAATGTCAATAACACAGAAAGCAAAACAAGTGTATAGGTGATCAATGAATGCAGTAGAAAGGGAAAAATGTGTTTAGATACCTCCTATGGTTTGGGAGTGAGATGTGGAGGTAGTAAAGGATCTAGATGGGGATTCGATGGAATTTAAGATCAGCAGGCAGTTTGGATCTCCAGTCATGCAGATGCAGGACTGTCGTGTTGAACAAGAAGCTGAAGCTGTTAATTTACCAGTCCATCTGTGTTCCAACCCTCAATTATAGTCACACACTTTGGGTTGTGAATGAGGCCATAGATGCAAGTGGCTAATATGTGGTTGCTATGCACGGTGTCTGGGCTTAGATATCTTGAAGGAGCTCAGAATAGATCCGTTAATGTTGAAAGCAACAGGTACCAGCCTGAGTGCCTCTCTGAGGTAAGGTAGATTTTAATATATCAACTAAAATGCTTCCCCAATGCAAATGATTTAGGGATTAAATCACTTATATTGGCAACATATTGGAGAAAGTGGTCTATTTTTTGCTTTTTGAATGAGTACTTCCTTATTGAAAGGTTCCAGACAAGCTTTTGAACCCATCAAAGCACAGAGCGGCATTCCTTAAAGAACTGAACGATGTTCAACTAAATTCAGATGCCGGTAGTACTGTTAGTGCCGGCGTAGTGTACTGTTTTGATATTGTTAGACCCTTCTGTTGCCTTTAGTAGCTTTTAAGGCCCATTCTTAAGACTGTAAGTCGTTTGTTGAAGCAGAAATTCCAACTCATATTTACGTTTATAGTGGCAGGGCCGTCTAGTGGCCATAGTAATTATAATGGGAGCAAAGCAGGAAGTAAGGTGATGAAGTATAAGAACGTCAAAGTGTGCATGGGGAGGCAGGTTGTGTTGGTGGATGGGACAAACAAACACAGGACATTCACCCAGGAGACTAGGGTTTGTGTCCCGTTTCAAAATAAAAGTTTTTTTTCTTCTTTATGCAACAAATGTAACAGCCTCACGGTCTGCGTCACATGCATAAAAGGAAGTAAAGTAACGTAATGTACTGATTTTAACTCAAATCACAATCTTTTTCTAAACTTATCCAAGTAGTTTTGGTGCCTTAACAAAACCAAATTGCAATCTTATGTCATTTTAGGTTTAAAACCTCAACTGTAATGTTGTCTGGTTTAGATATAGGAACGGAAAACACTCCTGTGGGTTGTATTTCCTGCCTCCGCTAGTGGCACTGAAACGCCTCTGTGGGTCCTGTTAGAGGGTAGAATTAAGCAACCTATATCACAGTATGGTTTGGAGGACTTGGTGCTCTTCTTGGCCCTTTACTGTTTTCAGTTTACATATAACCTTTGAGTCATATCATACATAATTGTTACATTTCTTATCACTGTTATGCTGATGATCCACAGATGTATCTGTCCATTAATCCATCAGACCTCATATGTCTCATCACCTACAACCTGCCTGGCAGATGTCAAGTCCTGGATGGCTTGTAACTTCCTTAAATTAAATGCAGATAAAAGTGAAATTATGGCTGTTTGCCCCAATGCATTTAGGGAATACATAAAACAATATATCTTGCCTCTGGACTTGACTTTTGATTCTGACATAAAACTGCTCCATTTGTAACATATCAACAACATACTTAGATCTTTCCTTTCATTTGAGGACATAAAATTATTGTTGTATTATTGTGACTCATTCAGATTTCCTTAGGATATATTGAATCTTTCAGCTTGTACAAAATACTGCTGAGACAGGGAGTAGTAAGGCATCAATGATTAATTTCTACAACTTTACTTTTCTTTTTTTTTTTTACACCTTTAAATTTGCTATTGAGATATTTTATTTGTTTAAAAAATTATTTACTTTTAAAATTGCTATACAAAGTTAATATCATTTGAAGATCACAAGACATCTAGATGTCTAGGTTACAACTAGGCCACATTGGGTTTGGAACGTGAAGTTTGTTAGATGTCCAAGTTGCTTAAAAGTAACGCTATTTTATGCAAAGCAGGTCTCACTACACACTAAAATATAGGCATTGAAATGGTCTTAGGACAGTATCACCTCAATATCTGAAAAACTATTTTAAATCTTTTAAAACCTTTAACCTAGCTATCTTTTGACGTCCAACTCATCAAATGAAACCTTGCACACTGAGTCCAATGCATTTTCTTCTACTTTTTTTATTGCCTGCAAAAAGTCATTCTGTGAAATTACATGCAGGCCTCAAGGATTGATTATTTCCATCATTAGTGAAGAGAAGATTTTGTCAAAAGCAGGATGAGTTTCACAAACTGATACTGGAGCAGTTAAATATCTTCAGAAGATCTTCTTTGACATGTCAGAAGCCCGGATTGATACGTTACCATCCATGCTGGAAATTCACATCAAAAAGAACTGGACCAATTACTGCAAGCCAGTTGATCCTCAACAGCAGCTGGCAGCATGATAGACACGCACACACGGCTACACCGCACTTTGCCTCAGGATTGCACAAAACAAATGTTCATGTCTCATACAAAGCTCAATTAATTTTTCACCACTTTTGAGCCTTTTGACAGATAAAAGAATGCATCAAGACTCTTTCAAAACATTGGCCCCAGGTTTTGGTATAATCAATGCTTTGGGGCCACAGTAACAGATAACGTGCAAATGCTTGTATTCCAGTCATGTCCACCTAGGAGGAGACCTTGAGGTAAACCAAGAAGTCGCTATAGGAGGAATAAAATATGCTATCTGTCATGGAAAAGCCTCAGCTGGAGAATGTGCCTTGGAACTGTAACTTGCTGCTCTTGAGTAAGTGGCAGATTATTGATGATGTAGGCCTAGTTGTACAATGGTTAGTTTATTTATCTGTTAGTGAATTGATATATAAATGATTCAACAATATTCTGATAGTAACTAAAATTCAGCAATTGGAACAATTAGAAATGAGAACAAAATTGCTGGTTCCCTTATCACAAAGATAAGTTGCTTTTCTCCATTTCATTATAAGCTACATTGAATATCTGTTGTTTTTTTTAAGTTGAATGGATAAAACAAGGGTTTTAAAGACATCTCCTAGGGATCTGAAAATATATATACACACAATTTTTTTATTAATTTATAGACTATCATTAAATGAACCGTGTGGGGGTTTTGAAAACTAGTAGCACTATGGAGAAATGTTTTTATGAGTTGGTCCCTGTTTTTATCTTCATGCAACGCCCATTCACACACACTAGCATACAGCACTGCAAACATACATTTTTCATAATGTGAACTTTGAATTGGGTGCCTGCCATATATTACAGGCAGTCCGAAAAGGAAGTCAAAGCAGGGAACACGTGCGAAAGATGCCTGTTGAGGACCCAGTGCAGAAGCCCTAGAATGGCCTTGCCCATCCACTCAAAGAAGTAGCAGTGTTAGCGTCACAAGGTCTTACGCTTGGTTTACAATTTATATTTATATGATTAGGCTAACTAATGTGCTTGTCTTATGTTTCTATTCAGTTTTGTTCAGTTGAGGCTCTAATTCAGAGCAACTTCAGCATTTGGGGAGAAAATACTTTGGTTTTGTAACCAAGAAGCTGATGTAATGCCAGGAGCCAATTGTTTATTGGATGGGTTTATCTGACAGACAGGCATTAAGGGGATGTTGGGTCGAAACTTTCTCGGGGTTAATCTTTTTTGGTTGACTGGACCAGTCAGCTACACAATCTGTTTTAACTGGACTTGTGTGTGTGTGTGTGTGTGTGTGTATAATCTTGCTCCAAGCTGCCTGGGAGGTGGGAGGTGTGAGCCCTATTAATTCTGACAGCGTGCTTCATTTTGCATGGTATTATTTGTGCTTGGCTTTTACATTAATGGGCTGATTGTATTAGCCTTTTTCTTTAGAATACACACAATGGAGAAGAGATTTTTTTTTTGTGCGCTTGGAGTTAATTAAAAGATGTGTGTGATTCTTCTAAAACCTGATTTTAGATGATTTCATTTGTGGGAGGAGTCACCGCAGAGTCACTACACAAAAAAAAAAAAAAAATCTACAAATCTTCCAGATTTTATCTGTTTTAATGCTACTTGGCTCATGTGGGCAAACAAGCAGATGTTCGGGAGAGGAGATGAAAAGCACTTTGACACCAATCGAGCTGGGTCTATAAACTTTGAAAATGTATCACTCTATTATAGAGTCATTACTCACCAGCGTGCTGCGTTTGTATCATTTAAATTCAATAGATAAAAAATATAAAGCTTCTTGTATATTACAGGTTTAGACACATGGAGCAATAAGAGACACAGCTGGCAAAGTGTGCATCATGTTTAGTACTTGGTGGGTAGAAGACATTAAAATGTGACCATATTTGTTTGAAGGAGGAATGCATTTTTAACATCGTTCCATGTTTTCACCCACATTTAACATGAGTAATTATAGCACAGGATAAAGTCACAAACAATTTGTCTACAAGATACTTCATCTTCAAATTTAATTAGCATTACCCAAAGCCTGTGAGCTTTTCCCACACTTGCCTTGCTGTATTATGCATGACAATAAGTTTCTTTGTATAAATTAAATGTGAAAGCATAATGCTGTACTCCTATGCCAAACTTGCGAGGGAATTATTAGAAAGAATAAGCGATGATGAAGCAGACGGAAGAAAGTAACCTTAGTGGACCGGGTAGCTAAATTCAGGAACAAAAGACGATAGGATGAAGGCTAAGCGTAGCCTTCAAAACAAAAAGCAGGAAAATAACAAATGTAAAAAATATATATATATATATTTTTAAATACATGCACCAGAAATTCTTGATCAACCTGGTATGCAAATGGGGTTGCAAAACATTTAGAAGATTAATTGGGAGAGTGATGTTTGTTTGGTACTTTCTAATAACACACTTGGAGTTCCTTCGATACAAATCTGGGAATGCAATGCATCTCTCTGATGACCCCCAAAACTATACTGGGAGACTTTAGTCACTGGAACTTTTTATAGATGTATTATGATAGACATATGGTTTTGAAAGGGCCTACCCTTTTCCAAACAGTTTCCAATGGCGGCTTCTCAGATGATTCTGTGTAACAAACCATATTGCGTGAAAATCCTTCTTAAGAACAGTAACTAAGTATTTGTACGTTGCTACATTACAACACAAATACATATTGTACGATTTAAATAATTGTGATACTCAAACCATTCATGTCCTGTATGTAAGAAGCTGCATTTATGTATTCTTTAATTGGTGACTCATCTGCATGTGGAAATGGTACATAATCTGTAGTCAGTCAGCCAGTATGTAAGTAAGTTACTGGTGGCCAACTTGGCAGGGGTATTTTTTTTTTCTTCCTGCTGGGCCAAAGTGCTCCAGATTAGACCAAGAATCATTTCTGTTCGGTTTATTGTCTCTCTCTCTCTCACACACACACACACACACACACACACACACACACACACACACACACACAAAGTACAGCAATGTCTTCCAATGCCATTAAATCCATCAGCTCTGCCAACAACCCCTCTGGGCCGCTTACTACCCAACCGTATATAAATAGATAAGAGTAAAACTTTGCATATTGAAAGTTAAAAACACTGCACAATCAT
This sequence comes from Percina caprodes, assembly GCA_013375575.1. Taxonomy (NCBI): domain Eukaryota; kingdom Metazoa; phylum Chordata; class Actinopteri; order Perciformes; family Percidae; genus Percina; species Percina caprodes. Next base: position 1,372,088 of record JABXJD010000068.1, read on the forward strand.
GCCAACACTTGAACAATACATTGTGGTTCCATTTGTAGAAGTTACACATTAAAATCATCATAAGACATGGCACTCAAGAGAGGCCCCTTCCCCATTATCTTCACTGTTCATCACACCCCCCAACCATCGTCAGACACCGCCTACCAAGAGCCTGGGTTTGTCCGAGGAGTCTGCCTTACTCATCACTGTCGCACTAAATGCTTGCTCTTGGGGGAATTACTGGAATTGTTGGGTCCTTGTAAATTATAGAGTGTGGTCAAGACCTAGAAGTGTCTTGACATAACTCTAGTTATGATTTGATACTATAAATAAAATTGAATTGAATTACAACTTAATATTTTGTAACATGGCTAGGAATCAATATGATCCACTTATTCCAGCCATGAATACTCACTGCAGAGGATTGTCCTCTCATCCGTGACCGTGTGAGCTGACTGCTGATGAGTCTCACCACTTTCTAAAGTAGAAACTTGAGACTTGATGCACTAATAACCTTCCAATGCTAACAATGTAGTGAATATATAATGGCTTGAATGAGTAGACTTTAATAATAATAATAATAATAATAATAATAATAATGCATGCTGTGCTCCTGCAGTGAGAACAATATATTGCTAATGGCTGTGATAGCTTGGTATTAGGGTGGCACAAAATACAATTTTGTTTAATCGCCATTGCAATATCAACTGGCACAATATACAGGACATAGCGCGAGGCTGTGACATCACAAAAGACGATCAGAGTTTTTTACGTTCATTGAAAGAAACAAAAACTGCACTTTCAATGTAACTGTCACAGTTACATTATAAAGTGTGGTTTCTACTGATGCAGTTCCTGCAGTTGTTTGATATTTTTCACTTTTTTAGTGATGCTTTATATTCAATTCAATGTTCAATTTGTTCAATAAACAAATGTTGGAAATTATTTCCTTTCATTTGTTTTAAATTCAACAAGCAATTTGTTGTATTTTAGAAGAAATTCTGAAAGTAAAAATTCAGAAGTATTATAATCACACATAATATCGGTATCGCGATATTCAACAACATAATTGCATATTGCATATTTTTCTCATAGTAGGGATGGGCAATATGGCCTAAAATCAATATTGCAATATACATTGCAGCCTCTTGCAATAACAATATATATCACGATATATAAATTATAATAGAACCATTTTAGACCAGGTTACATAGAGCCTAAGGAAAGCCAAACTGATAAATGTATATGTATTTTTTTAACGAGAAAGAACGTTAGTATGTAGTTATGGGAGCATTTATTGTGCAAAACTGTAATTATACAACATAATGTTGCAGATAAAATTCAAGTACACCACTAGTTACAGAGACATTAACAAAGAAAAAGCTTCAAATATTCTTTACTAAAGAATAAACCTTTCTAAAAAGGCACTACACGTTCAAGGATGCACAGATACTTTAAATAAAAATGTATTTCAAACACAGTTTCTTACCTGCAGCCTAATGTAACGCATTTGAGCGCATGCATGCACGCACACACACACAGACACACACACACACACGGCTGCCAAGATTCCAACTGTCCATTATGTAGTGACTTGTCAGGCTGGTGAAAGGCTCCGTGGTACGGCTCGACCTCAGGTCTGTTGTAGCGGATTAAATCCGAACCAAGTCCAAATATTGGATGTTGCGCCGGTCTTTTTCACCAGCGCTACCGTTTCGCTTTCTGCCATGTTTACTCAACATGCCGATGATGCGTTGCAGCCGGTTGCAGCTCGTGGCTCTAAATTTTGTGGGTAGAGTGCATCAACATGCATTATCGCAATAGTGCAATATAAATAAAATCTCTATCGCAGGCCAATTCTGTATCGTTTATATTGCCTATCATTTATATCCCCCATTACTAGTGTGCAGCCCTACTTGCTATGTAGCTTTCATTGTAGAAACCAGGACTGCAATATTTCAGAGCTTCAGATATTTTCCAGAAGAGATCCTTGAACGATTAAGCCTTTAGTGGCTTTCAACAGTGCAATGATGAAGGCATACCATTTTTAAATACATCATAGAAAAAGGAGCCTTTGTTGATCTTGTTGTTGCCTTGCCAACTAAAGGAATAAGAAATCTGAAATAAAGTTTTCTAAATTGAAAACAGTTGGCAGTCACCATAGATAGACAGTGAAGTGAAGGTAATGTTTCCTTAAATCAATGTCAGGTTTGTTTCAAGAGACAGGCTATTTTCTTCACAGCACAGGTGCAGCTCCCACCTCTATCATATAGGCCTCTTTGTTGTCATCATGGATCAAACAAATCTCTGTAGGTTGCTAGGACGTTGGCCACACAGTCAGGCTTTTTCTCCATGTTGTTTTATCCTACCTTCCTTCCCATGGAGCTTCCTCCTGCACTGCAGCAAGCAGTGCACTACACCAACATTACACATTGACTCTTGAATATATTAAAATACCTAAAACCACCACCTAAATTAAGGATAGCCAACCCTCTCTTGCAAAGTGACTCCGCATTGACAAAGCTTCCCATTTTCACACAGTCACTTAAATTATGTCAAGGGACCTAAGGGACATAGGTATCGTGATATCATCAAATCATTGTGAGGCCTCTGGTGATTCCCACCCCTGTATTGAGGTACAATTTTGAGGTAATTGTACTTTACTTGAGTATTTTTTCTTTTATGCTACTCAGGGTAATCCTTAAACTACTTCATTTTAGAGGGAAATTGTACTCTACTACATGTATCTGATAACTTTAGTTTCTAGCTATTATCTAATTAAAGTGAGGTCCATATTTACCAGCTGCACCATTGTATTTTACACTAGTATTACTACTATAACTCAGGTAAAGGATCAGAATACATCTTCCCCTACTGAGTATAGATGTCTACTGTTAGTTCAGAAGATTTGGGGACATAATGTTTTCTAAATTAAACTTGAGAGGAACTGAAAGACATTTATCCACAACCAGGAATGAGCAAGTTGCTGCACTGGCTTGAGGACCTTAATTTGGTAGATTCTAAATTTGGCCCTGTGCCTTTGGGGTCTGTGCTCTTTTACCACTGCCCTCCTGAAATAAGTAGACATTATTAATCACACTGGTGCCCCTGAGTTTCCTCAGTTGCCAGTTACAACTTTAAATTTCCAATAGATTTCAAGCAACAATACCACTCAGAGATTCTAAAGGTGTCACATAATCCCGACAGCAGTCGGAATGCCAGATATGGACCATGGGAAGCAAACCACGACTTACAGCCAGTCGATTCCATGAAATATGCCATGTACTCTGGGAGTCTTGCGCCAAAGCCTTGGCAGCCCGCATTCTGAAAGGAATTCCTCAGACAGGCGCTACAAAAAGAGGGTTGGATCGGGAACCTGAGATTCTGAGGCAATATTTCATGTTTGCAATGTGACATAATGTGGGCTCATCATCCACCCTGATGCAACTCACCTTGGAGACAGCCCTGATGCTAAAGTCCTAAACCCAAAACAATATTGCTAGTCGGACTGGCTGAGTTGCAATGTTAAACACCTGATCACAATTACAGGGCAGGCCTGCTTTAAGATGAGCCTACTTAGTTTTATCGGGAAAACTGGCCTTAAGCGGACTTTGGTGATGTGGCTTCATTACAGACACCCATACTGACTTCACAGTTGAGAAAATCTGTAGGGATGAAGAGTTTAGCTGCTCAAAGCAACAGAAGCTTGATACTTTTTAGCATACCATCTACATGGATGTCTTCTTAAGTTGTAAACCATGAAGCAGAATTGTAAATAGTTTCAGTTAAAGGTGAACAAGTGACAATCTATACAATACAACATACATAACTGGGGTCCATTATCGCACCTTGCTGTTTAGTGTTAAAAAAGTGTAGAAAAAAACTGTTTGAGTGCAACTTTCAGATATCACACATACATAGCTCATGAACAGTTCAAAATACATAACACATTTGAAATGTGCATCACATTTTCACTTACTATGGCTACTAAACCTGTCATTTCTAAACATTGTGCCAAAATATGAACACTAACATCGCTGTCAGTGGGCTTATTTGCTAATTAACCTCTGCTAAGGAAAAATCCAGCACATACAGTAGATGGTACCTTAGGCTACCATTACCTGAGTACCATTACAGTTACCAAACATTTTTAAAGAATGCTTTACATTAAGTTTATTAAAAGCTGTTGTGGACTAATTACCCTTACTATTTATACACTTTCAATATCACTAATACCAATAACATACCTGTAGCACTTTTACAGTCTATCTACACAGTGCCAACACAGATGATTAATTGAACTGATCATAGAAAGAAGAAAAAGTCCATTCCAAAAATGATACTCCTGTCCCTACGTATGGCCCTTACTAATAAAATCCTCAGATGGGCAATAGCCTGGGTCTTCAAGGCGTCCTTAATGCTGAGCGGATTTCTTCAGTGGAGGGATTATAAGTGTTGACCGCACCTCTTACAACATCTTCTCAATCAGGAAACCTTTATCTTCAATTACTCCGTGTCCAGGCTAAAGTAACTGTAAAATCTGGGATTGCTGAGTTATTTCTAAATCTGAGATGGAGCCTGTGTACCGTTTTTGGATACAATTGTTATACAGTAACAATGAAAAGGTTTACAACTGTAGTGAGAGGGAGGTTAGTGTTTAAACACAGCAGGTCTTGGTGCAGTCTATAATCACTCTCACCTGAGGGCAGTAAAGCTTGAACCTGTCACGCATTGTGACCTGCACTTCCTTTTTGTCATCCACAACGATAGCGAGCAAGATCCTGGTAAGGGTAGCTAGTCTTGGGGGGCATTCTGTTTTTAGATTAGACAGTGTCCCTTGGAGATGCACACAGGAAACATGGGAAGAGAATAAAGGGTACAGATGTCCCCTGTACTATAGTTTGTTAGACTCTCCCCTTTCATGTCTTCATCTGTCCTGTCAAATACAGCCCCCAGTTAAAACAGATCGGTGATCCTGTTGTTCCCTCTTCCCCTTCTTGGCTCACTTACTATATTTGGGTCGAATGGTGTAAAACAAACTAAGATCCCCTATTTTCAAGCAGAGAGTTCAGAATGTTTGGTCTACACCAGACTTCGAATGAGCTTTCACACCACCCCAAAAGGAACTTGACTGTCCAAGTTAAAACGGACCAATCAGCACAGGTTTGACAGCACCGTTAGACCAATCCCCACATATTCACACACACTCAGTCATAACCCATCCCTGCTTTAGGGTCATCCACACATTGAACTAACTCATTGGGTCACAGTTACAAAAGAGCCACATGAAGCATTTAGTGTGACCTACTTGCACTGCACTCCTGACAACCCTCTTGCAAGCGTCCGTTTATTTTATTTTTTTGCAAAGCCTCTCCACTCCTGCCTCATACAGGTGGCATTGACAAGGAGGGAGACACGATCCTGAGACAGAAAGCCGGAGACAGGGGAAACGCTTTGGCGTTGACCTCTGGTGTGATGGACATGATGGACTCGATAATCTGGCCGGCTGTAGGCAGTTCTTTTTTCCGTGAATTTACTGCTGCAGTGTGCTGTCAATCTTCTCTCACTAGGTGTTCTGTCTGTGCTTTAACCTCTCCATCAGCTATCTTTGGACAGGTGTTGACTTGTTGTTCTCTACTCCTTAAAGCTCACTTTTATCTGTGTCCTTTGTGATCTAGAAGTTGTGTAGCTTGAACAATAACAAATAATAAAATAACATTTATATTGGATATACCTATATAGCTCAGTGGTTAGCACTTCTGCCTCACAGCAAGAAGGTTCTGGGTTCGAATTCAGGACATTCCGGGCCTTTCTGTGTGGAGTTTGCATGTTCTCCCTGAGTTTCCTCCGGATGCTCCGGTTTCTTTTCCCACCATAAAGACATGCATGCTGGGTAACTAGGACTACATTTGAAAATTAGCAGACTAGCTAACACTGGTGCATTTATAGAAATGTTGATTCATGTGTATTGTACTAATCAAATAAATAAATATACTAAACAATGCCAGATATATTTGTGGACTTTATGGACACTATCATACCTGCCAATATTAGGCTGTAAAAAAAGGGAGATTGTCTGGGGTATTAGTAAATGGCCTTCCCTCAACGCCCCCATATACGTACAAGCCTTGGCTGCAGATGAATAGACTAGATAGAAGGTTTGGAATCTCAAATCACTTTAAATTAGTCTTAAATTCATAGCTCACTGTAAAATAAAAATAAAAAAATGTACAAAAAAAGTGAGTGAAGGTGGATGCGGGCCCTGATTAGAGAAAGTTTTAAAATTTTAGTGTTTCTACTTTTACAGAGACAACGAGCTATGTATAGTCATCTTAATAAGTTATTAAATTTAAAATTATAATTGGTTAACTCAGTTTCCTCTACCCTGCCAAATGCCAAAAATAACATTTGGTTTTTGCAGTGCATGTGGGTTTCGCACATCTTTATTCTCCATAATAATATGTTCAGAAAGCCTTATACCCATCACTATTTCCCAAAGACATATTTTAGGTTTGCTTCCTCCCATCTGAGAGTTAAACAAGCAAATGGCTCACATCCATACAACACACATACAAACACCAATTCCAATAAAGTTGGGATGTTGTGTAAAACGGAAATAAAAACAGAATGCAATGATTTGCAAATCATGTTCTACCTATATTTAATTGAATACACTACAAAGATAAGATATTTAATGTTAAAACAGATTTTTTTTTTTGTGCAAATATTCACTCATTTTCAATTTGATTCCAAAACAGCTGGTACAATGGGAACTAAAGACTGGGAAAGTTGAGGAATGCTAAAAAAAAAAACCTGTTTGGAACATTCCACAAGTGAACAGGTTAATTGGTCTTGAGTGGGTATAAAAGGAGCATCCCCAAAAGGCTCAGTCGTTCACTAGCAAGGATGGGGCGAGGTTCACCACTTTATGAACAACTGCGTGAGCAAATTGTCCAACAGTTCAAGAACAGCCTTTCTCTATGTACACTTGCAGGGAATTAAGGGACTTTGTTATCTACAGTCCATAAGATCATCAAAAGATTCACAGAATCCAGAGAAATCTCTGCACACAATCGGCAAGGCCGAAAACCAACATGACATGCCCGTGACCTTCGATCCTCAGACATTAAAAACCGACATCGTTGTGTAAAGGGTGTTACCACGTGGGCTCAGGAACACTTCAGAAAACCATTGTCAGTTAACACAGTCTATAAGTGCAAGTAAAAACTCTACCATGCAAAGCGAATATATCAACACATATCAACATCACCCAGAAATGACACTGGCTTCTCAGGGCCCGAGGTCATCTGAGATGGACTGACACAAAATGGAAATGTGTGCGGTGGTCTGAGTCTAAGTCCATATTTCAAATCGTTTTTGATAATCATGGGCGTCATGTCCTCCGGGCCAAAGAGGAAAAGGACCATCCAGAATGTTTAAGTTCAAAAGCCACCATCTGAGATGGTATGGGGGTGTGTTTGTGCCCATGGCATGGGTAACTTGCACATCAGTGAAGGCACCATTAATGCTGAAAGGTACATACAGGTTTTGAAGCAACGTGTGCTGCCATCCAAGAAATGTCCTTTTCAGGGATGACCCTGCTAATTTCAGCAAGACAATGCTACGCCGCATTCTGCATGTGTTACAACAGCGTGATTTCACAGTAAAAGAGTGTGGGTACTAGACTGGTCTGCCTGCAGTCCAGACCTGTCTCCCACTGAAAATGCATGGCCAGTATGAAGTGCAAAATACGGAGACCTCGGACTGTTGAGCAACTGAAGTCATACATCAAGGAACAAATCGACAACAATCAATAATTAGTTAGTTAGTTCCCAAAAGCTTATTGGGTGATATTAAAAGGAAAGGTGATGTAACACAGTGGTAAACATCCCCCTGTCACAGCTTTTTTTGCAGGCATCAAATTCAAAATGAGTGAATATTAGCAACAACAACAAAAAAAACAAAGTTTATCAGTTTGAACATTAAGGGCCCTATCTTGCAGCAAAGCCAGACGCAAGTGTCTTTGCTACTTTAAGACCAATGCAGTTGTCAATTTCCCATCCAGCGTGCATGTTGTTTAAATAGCAAATGCACCTGTGTCAATGGGCGTGCTGGTCTTACAAGGTGTGTTCAGGTGCATTTTTGGCATTATTGCCATCTTGCGGCAGTGGAAAGTGATTGCGGCATTGACCAACAAAAACCTGGTCTAAAGTCAACAACGCAGCATTTCATTGTTATTTTAATAGCACATTAGTAAAATGCGCCTAGGCTCGAACACACCGCACGCACACTGCTTGTTACAGACGCGCAGCAGCGCACGCATGCACGCACGCGCACACGCACACGCACACACACACACACACAGAGAGAATATTAAAATATATATATATATTCCGCCACCATAATAGCAATGCACCAAAGTACAAACACTCCTGGCTTTTAAAAGGGAATGGAAGATGACACTCCGATTGGTTCATTGCATGTGACGCCCATAACACACCTATGAAACACGAAGACCCTAACCCCTGATTTCCACCAACTGCGGAACGGCTGCGTTCTGACTCCGTCCCAGCTCCTGCGCTCCGCAGCAATTCAGCACAGGACAGGAAGTCGATCACAGAAACAAGATAAAACATCTAGTTAATTTTCAAAATAAAATACACTGTGTTCCGCTGAGGGTGCTGGTTCAGCTGGCAGCCCACTCACTCTGACATCTCTCCATTAGTGCATGTATAGGTCCTGAGCATGTGTGTGTATTTCAGGCCTGTGTGTGATTTACTAACAAAGTGTGTACGCAGAGTGTAAATTGTAATTTCCCCACTGGGGATTAATAAATTAATTAAATCTTAAATAATGGGCGGAGACAGGCCTGAAGGCAACAGGTGAGAGGTTTTGCGGTTCTGTTTATAGAAACTACATCCTGTTATATCGTGCAATTGTACGTAAATTTGCGAGATCTCGCGGGGCCTTGTAACTTCCGTTAAAATAGGGGCCCATATATGGCCCATATATCTTGTCTTTGTAGTGTATTAAATTGAATGAAAAGGATTTGCAAATCATTGTATTCTGTTTTTATTTACATTTTACACAACATACCAACTTCATTGGAATTAGGGTTTATACATCCGTAACAAACCCACCAGTTTAGGCCTGTGAATCTTCACTGGTCTCACGCTTACGATTACCCCGTCAACGATTCGGTCAGATTCGATATCCCGATGTGTCACCTCCTCAATATTATTTATTGCTAAATGGTTTTCATCAACAACTTAAATCATATACTGTATATATTTATGAACTCCCTTTTATATTATACTTCGCAATGCATCAATGCAATCATTAATTTCAACACCCCATAATGATAATGATTGATGATAATCATCCCCCCCCCAAGTGAAATTACTTAGCAATCAGATGGCACACCTGGAAAATACTTATGTTTTTTTTCCCTCTTTAAAAATAACCCTAACCACAGTTAGCTTTAGACATTAGACCTTCTCAATGAAAACAACGGGAAAGAAGTTTCCAACGAGGATCTCCAACAGCACCAGAATAGCTGTTATTAAGCACGGCTATGGCTATTTACAGCATCCGCACCACTAATTAATCACAGATCAGATTATGTCAGACATATGATCAATGGTTCATTTATAGCCTTATATTGAAATGGACTTTCCAAAGTGCTTCACAATTCATGATGAAATCAAAAGATCATTAACAGGGAAACAATGGCTCAATGTCTGTTTATGTTTCGAAAATGGGTCTTGTTTTTCTGGGTAAGCTGCCCCCCCTCCACACACACACACACACACCTACTTCCTCCTGATACTTTTACATCAAAACTAAAGCTGCAAACATGCCTGTCATTGGTTGAACTTTAAACTTCTGAAATAACACATTCCCAATATCTTTTACAGCCTCCTCATCCTAACGCCATACTGTGCATTTGGTCACGTACAGCAGTGATGTCCAATCAATATCCATAGAGGGTAAAGAGTGTGCTGGCTTTCCTTCCAGCCAAACACCAGCACACTTGCTGAGGTCAAGGACTGAAGATCTTACCCTACTGAAGCTATATGCACCCTTAACCCTCATGTTGTCCTTGAGTCAAATTGACCCATTTTTAGTTCATTTATGTTTTGTCACAAAAAGTGGGCCGTCGAAATAAGCGCTAAAAAAATTTTAAGTGGAATTTTTTTCATGGTTGACAAGAAGACAACACAAGGGTTAACACGTCACCTTGCTCTAGTATTTCTCATATTGGATGACTGTAGAAAAGATGGAGTAAACAACAGTAAACAACTTGGCGGTACTGATTGATCCTGTACGATTTAAGCAAATCGCAGCTCATTTCAGCTTTTACATTTGTGACATTTTTTTCCAATACTTCTTTCTCAGAGAAAGAGCCTCTCCTTTTGACTCTCTATTTTGACTGCTCTGATTCCCTGTGTCTGCTTGCATTGAATCTTTGAGTGTGATCAGAGTCTGGTGGATTCCCCTGTAGCAAAGACTGTGTAAAGCACATAATATTGCATTCACAATATTCCCGCTGGGTCCTGACCGAAGCAAGGAACTCATCAATCTTTTTTTGTCAGTGATCTCACTTTCCCCAATCCAGATAGATGGAGGGTAGGGTTTAAATCTCCTTTTGTTTTCTCTCTCTCTCTCTCTCCTCCTTTACCTCAGCTCTATTCTCTCTCCATCACACAACCAGCTCAGTCAGTAGATTCTCCAGCCCTGGGCCGTCTGCCAACATGGCTGTGATCAGGTGCTACCAAGTGTACAACTAAGGACAGACTGGAAAACTTAAGTAGAAAGTTCATTACTAAGCCCACAGTTAGTCTGTTTATCAGTTGTAACCACTGTACTATAAACCTGTTTTGGAGTTTATATTTTGGGTGAATAGGTTAGAAAGGGCCACTACATCTATAAAACCAAGTGGTATATTGGTAGTGCACTCATTCTGAGTGAGTGTGAAAAATGACAGTGGAAGTATTTGTTGGTACTTAAGATGAATGAAAAGCTTTTACTGTATGAAAGCCCACTTCCATTAGTAAAAGAAAAAAAACAGATTAATTTTTTTTAAGTAAAGACATGTATTAGATGAGGCTTTTTTTTTAGTGTACACACAGTTAACATTTTGAGAGTAAAAATGGTGTCTAAATCAAAACTAAGATGAAATAAAAAAATATTTACTTACAAAATCAAGACTTCTCATAACTTCTGCCAATTTAGACTATAGAGACAGAGCGAATGGGAAGACTGTGGGATCCTGACACTAAGCTAACGTTACGTCTGATGTATTTTGTAAGTCAAATACCAAAATGTAAGTTTTAAGCAAACATATACAGTATATCTGTAAGTTAAGCTAAGACGTAACGTCAGAGAGCAGAGAGTTGTTTTCCCCTCCCGTGGAGGCGGGACTTGCGCTCTGTCTCTAGATCTAAAATTATTTTTGCTGAGGAGTCATATTAAAACAGTTACAATTTTAATTTGCCAAGAGCATTTATTGAAATCATTAACTTGTCATCTGTTCTTATAGTTTGTATTGTATTTCGCTTGCAGGAATAGACTTCTAGAGGTTATGCTTTTATTAAAGCACTGAGTGGAGGTAAAGGTGTAGGAAGAGTGTCTTTTCACACATCTGTCCCAAATGTAATATGACTACTTCTGTTTTTGCAGGTGGCGTGTCTTGACTTTAACACCAAAGACACCAAGCTTACTGTCGTGTCAGTATTCCCCTTAGTCTAAACCAGAGCTATAAAAAGAGAGACTTGTGACACTCTTTGATCTCGCTAGTGGTGTGGTCACGTGGTTCATGGAGGCCTGTATAGTTCCAACCACACGCTGCGCTCTCATTGTTCTATGGGACTGACAGCAGCGAGTGCAATATTGAATGGTAATAAATATAAATGAAAACACATGCCCAAGTACTTGTTTCACTGTTCACTGTTACTGTAAATGTCAGTTTTACATTTGGAGTGGTAGGGTGGCAACTGAAGCCAGAGTTACACTACAACATTCACTATAAAAGGACAATTGAAAAAGATAACCTACACTACACACTACAGATAATAACTCTGTAGTTAGCTCCACTTCACCAGCTGTGAAGGTATCTCCAGGGGTAAATTGATTAAATAGCTACCTCTTTTGAATTGATAACTCTGTATTATATGAAAGTCCCTTTATAATTCATATACTTATCTTCAGTTGTATGTGTACAGCGCAATCATCTGGTAATATATAATACAGATAATATATCTGTAGTATAATACTGGTCTGTAATACAAAAAAAGTGTGTGTGTGTGTGTGTGTGTGTGTGTGTGTGTGTGTGTGTGTGTGTGTGTGTGTGTGTCCGACGCCGTAGAATGGATGTTAGGAACTATGCGAGGAGAAAAAAAGTGTACAATGGAGTCCAAAGTCCGTCTTTCTCTACCACTCTGGTCCAAACCATCTGTCACCAGCTTCCCCTACCCTTAACCAAGACCCTAAACAGGGAGATACCTAAAAATGCTTGTAGAAGTCATGTTTGGAAATTGGAAGTCATTTTTGGAAGGCACTTACAAAAACTATTTTGTTTTTAAGGTATAGTATGGAGTTGGATTTTGGGCAGTCTATTTCTGTCTGTTCTTTGAAAAAACTCCATCTCTGCCAACTCGGAGGCGATCAGTGTAGTTTGGCGGTAAACAGAGACAGTGACTGAAGTAGGAATGAGGAAAAAAATGTTGCGGTAGCAGCTCTGCCTATTTTTAAAACACCTGGTTAATTACTGTTTGTCCGTGACAGACATCTTACTCCTTTGGAACAAGCTTTTCAAAGCTTTCTTACTGTCTGAAGAGCCTGTCTAAAGACGCAAGAAAGGGCCACACAGGCAGAACGAGGTCAAGGATTTCAGAAAGATGATTATCCCTTAGAAGATAGTGATTTCAAAGGTAGGTGCAGTGGTCTGAGTCGCAACACTGTGTTGTAGTGCTCACAGTGCCTCAGGAGGATTCAGTCAAGGAAGTGCATATTGTCTGAGCTTCCAGCTAAGAGGCAGAAAAGAGAAATGTAAAGGTAGGTTGTGCCCTGTAGCTGCATGTTGCAGAGACGCTTGAATTCTCCGTTTAGATTTCTTGCAGTGTTGTGGGCGTAATTCTGTCATGTGTCAGTGAAGGAGGGTGCCCAGTTGATAACCATTCAATCAGCCGACAAAGTAAAACCCCACAAAGAGTCATTTCCAAGCAGGCAATGCTGTACCCCAGGGGGTCGGTGGAAAGATTGTGGAGTACCTCAACTTAATTAGAAAAAGTAGACATTCCGATATCATAGAAATCTAGCCACATATTTTTCTTTAGGAGGAAAAACATTCAGTAGAATGACAAATTGGTTGGATACGGATCTTAATTCAATTTGCAAAAGACAAAGCAACTTGTTGCGACAGGTTGGTGGAAGCCTGAGTCTGTTTTAACACCTTAAAGCCATGTGTTGCCACTGACAGGGTATGAAAACTTTATAGCAAGATTGATAAAATGGGTTTCATTTATAAACAGTTTAAATAGCTCAAAGTAATGAGGAAACAGTTGCCAAAATACCTAAAATTAATAAAAACGTTTCAAAGATTCTATTTCATTTTCTAGCAAATTGAAGATTAGGACCACAATTAGAACGCGCCTGATGGTGTGACACACTACTATCGGATCAGTAGTATTCCATGGTATTACCTGTGTGACACCATGGATATGTGATGTCTCACCCAGACTTGGAATGAAGCTGGCATAACAGTAGGATTTTGATCTACAGTTGCCTGAAAAAGAGTAAAATATGGCTTTAACAGCCTGAAAAAGATGTAAAATATACTGAACATTTACTAGGACTTTTAGCCTTTAATTTTAAAATCCTAAACGCAAGTTCAGGTATGAGGATTGGTATCGGGAAGCAAAAAATGTTATCGGACCATGTCTATATATGTTGAACAAAAAAGGCAAAGCATATTTAATAGCAGTGTTATAAGATAATGTGCAACACAAGGTTGTTATTTTATGGCTTGATCGTGCCTTACAAACAGTACAAGATGTTGACAGAGCTAAGCAAAGTGAATAATCTTCAATCTTCTTACTGTGCCAGCTCAACAATCTCTATAGACTCCCAATTTGGGAGCAGATTCGGTTAGTCAGAGTAATATGACAAGATGGATAAGTGGATGGCCGTGTTAAGGCAGAGCAGTGTTGAATGTTGCAGTCCCCAAACAAGAAGATGCTCTAAAGTAACATGGTTTTTTGGAGAAGAATCTAATGTTGCAGTCACCAGTTAGCGCTACAGTCAAATGAATTAAACATGCAGTCAAATTGTGCGATCGCTGAAGCTGAATTGGCTTCAAGCTTAAATGTTGTAGTTTGCATTTATTGATAGCTATTTGAAGGTACTCCCTTAACACATGCATTGATACACAATCATAGCCGTACCCATAGTCATTCCCATATGACATACAAAAATTTGAAACATGAGCACATATTTTAAGCACCACAGAGCCTATTCATAAAACAGTAAAAGTGCAAGATTGGATGTCAAGAAAAGAACACACTCTTGAATTTGAAAACAAGATGGAAATGGAAAGTGAATGGTAGTGCATCCAAAAATACTTACATGATCATACCAATTAGAGTAGTAGAGCCCAACCGACGATGTTTAAGGCAGATATCGATACCATAGTTTGGCGATTTAAAAATCTGATATTCCGATATATCGGATGATCTACTATTTAAAAAAAATCCAGAAACGCATAACAAAACATAAACAGATTTCCCTAACATTAGCTATTTGTAGTCCTCACGAAAATAATATGATAATGCAGTTTAAAAATAAACTTGTTTGTTTTATTGTCACAACGGAACATCAAAATATGTTAAAGTTCTGATAAATAAAATGTATAAAAATACAAACAAGATATAAAATACTTAAAAATACTTTGGAAAAAAAACATTAAAACAAATAATAAGAGTGTTGCTAACAGGGACGTTGCAGAGCGCCCTCTGGTGGACAAACCATGCAGCGCCAACACTCATAACATGGTTGAAGGGTGTTTCCATTACATATTCATTTATCAGATTCATTTATAATGACAAATAAATGATCGGCATCCCGATGGTGGCTCTCCATCGTGATGCCGGTAAACCATCACAATGATCATCAACACAATCCTAATAACCACATTTGGGCACCATGGGCAGCCCCCACTCTGACATCTCTCCATTTAGTACTTGTATTGGTATGTATTGGCATGTGTGTGTAATTCAGGCCTGTGTGTAATATAACAGAGTGTAAATTGTAATTTCCCTTGCAGGATTAATAACGTATACATTATTATTATTATTATTATTATAGCCAATCTCTGTTCTGGCTGTGTCAAATACTGTTAACCTTGGCTGACTTGACTTTTTGGACGCTCCACTCTTTCAAATCTTACTTGTTCTTAACCGTCTTTTAGATTTTGACCGCCTGTTTGCTTTGTGCAGATGTTGTAAGTGGTAAGCAGCCCTGAGGCACAAACACTAAGCTTGTATCCACAATAGATAACCTTTTTCGAATTTGCTGAAGTCACAGTGCCAACCCCAGAGAATGACTCCAGAGTGGAGACCGTTTTTAGTTTTGCTTAGACAAACACAGCATTACTGCATTACAGCAACAGCTGCTCAACATCTGCTGCTGAGGCTTTTCTGCTCTTCATGTATATGGATATATTCATATTGTTTTACATGTCTGGATGAGAAAACTAGAGACATTAAGCTCTGCAACCAAAACTTGAGGTCTGCCCTGTCTGGGGACATGGATCAAATCGGACTGTTGACTTTTAGCTGCTCTGCTGATTGTTTACCCTGCTGTTTTAAAGGATGCAAACTAATCCATGGAGACATTTAAAAAGCTGAATAAACTCTAAAACAAGCTTCCAGGCTTCTTGGAAGAACAAAGCTTTGAAGGATGCGCTGTGAGCTGTTATATATAGCTCCTACAGCTATACAGCAGCTGGCAATTTAGGTTACCACTTTGGTTAGAACTGAAATTTCTACAACAACTATTGACATTCATGGTCCCAGGATGATGAACTCTACTGACTTTTCCTCTCGTGCCAACATGAGATTGACCTGAATCAGGCAGGGATGTTGCTACTGTAGGTACACGTCAAGGAGACACACCCTATTTTTCCCCTGATAATGCTACACTAACAACAAATCTGTGTTGGAATCAACAAAATAAACCCAAAAAGAATGTACTAACCCCAAAAGGTAACAAAAACATGCTGAGGCACACACGCCAGACCAGAGACGCTCTCCATCTCCCACCCGCAGCTTCGGTCTGCACAGAGCACCGTGTTGGTGTGCTGCAGTGACTTCTCTAAAAACCTACCACTGCCTGCGATCACAAGATACATTTTAGAACTCAGGAGTTTTCGTGTATAGAGGTTTTAGCCAGCGCCAACAGAAAATCACCAGCGCTAAAATGTCTTTAACTTTCACAGTCAACTTCTCCTCCAGAGCAGCTATATGTTACACCTGCGAACCATGTGTTTGGAGATTTAACGTCCACAGACAGGCTGTACCGGTGTTTTCCATAACCATGCTCCAGCACCAGCACTTGACCGATAAACGATTTTTAAGACCGATACGAATATTTGACTATTTAAAAATCCGACATATCGGCCAATATATATATATTTTTGTTACATCCAAAAACGTGATACAAAACAAACAGCTTTTCATAACATTAGTTATTTGTTGTTATTGAGTTCTAGGGCTGCACGATTATGGCCAAAATGATAATCACAATTATTTTGATCAATATTGTGATCACGATTAATTATTGATTGATTTTAACCAAAACATATTATTGTCACATAGGCTATTTATAACTGCTTTCACATCCATATTATGCTTCATTCTTCTTATGTTGAAGTTGTATGTTGTATAGACATACAACTGCAACACATGTAAATGAAAATGAGCTATCTGAAATAAATAGCATTGTTTTTTTTTTTATGTATCTCTGAGAAAGCTCCTTCACTTGTTTTCAACAATAACTGATTAGAAGACCTAGAGAGAGAGAAGAGTGCGATGGACGCTACTCACAGAGAGACGGCTGGCTCATTATGAACGGGTCCAGCACGGGTCGAATGGCAGGGCAGTAGAGTTAGACACGTTGTGTGTATGAAATGTCTGTATCCTCACTGCGCTGCATTTTTATGAACTATGATATTCTGGCCTTGGGTCACATCTCTTGCCCAGGTCCAACAGGCTCCGTCTCACACGCTATTACTGTATGAACTGAAGTTAGTTGCATTCAATAACTTCTTCTGTGTTTTTCACCGTGGCCGCTGCGATAGCAGAGTTACCAGCGGAAACACTGGTACAAATACAGGTTTGCCTCTCATGCTTAACAATATACAGCTGTGTTGATAATAATTAAAACTGTAGACAAATGTCAGAAGTGTGGACCGCGCTGTGTGGCGGGGCTGCGCGGAGAGTAAGAGGAGAGAGAGTAGAGGAGAGATCCAACACAGGCACGGCTTTACAGTAGAAATGGGTCATGTCACGCAAAATTAGACCATATCGGTAAAAACAACATTGCAGCGGATGTGAGGACATTTGGTGGACAGGTGCAAAAAGGAAAAATATTACTCGCGCCCTAGAGCCCTGTGAGCTAACAGACGCTAACTAGCACCGACTAGCACTGGTCACTGCTGTTGTCTGAAAAACAACACAGCCGGGACAAAATGTTGCATTTACTAGTAAATTGGTAAAACTTGAGACCGACGTATAACCGACTGCTATCTGTTGAATTTTCCTCCTGTTACTCTGTCCTCTGTGACTGTCTACATCTAGAAACTAAGCTGCACGGTGCAGGGAACAACTCTGACTAGCGCATGATCAGACAGCGGTTTACCCTAGATTTGGGTTTATTTAAGTAACCAAGGCGAGGGACATTTGGACATTACATTTTTGTATTCAATGTATCAGGATCTACCACAGTGAAAAAAGACGTTGCTTTTTTTATTTCATACCATTTTCTTCTCTTTGCAAAAGTCCTTTGTTTGTGGTGTGACTGATACCTCTAGTCTCTAATCAAAACTTTTCAGATGGATTTAAAATAAAAGAGGTTAAAGACTGATCATTTAATTACTTGGATGAGGTTGTATTTGTTAAATACCACTTTGAAAAATTGTAACTGAAGATAACGTGGAAAAAACAAAAGATTTTAAATTTGGGACGATCCACATTCATCATTGAAGGGAGGGAAAGTTAGTGGTTGGTGGTTAAGGACTGGGACTTACTTAAAAGGGGACTCCCTACATTGAAAACCTATCAACATCACCAATCAGATAAATGTAGGAAGGATTGGTATAATATTTGGTACACACATTCATGTCATTAATATGATTGAATGGATGAACTTTAATAACTTTCATAGCCTGCCTTTTCATCTATATTGTCGCTATCAGTTCAAAAATTTTAATTGTCCAATACTTTGGTTTATGACCAAATACCTCCAAAATAAAGCATGCTAAACTATTACTACATAAAAATGTGAGCACGGTAAATATTATACATGCTTAACACCAGCATATTAGCATTTTCATTGTTAACAGGTTAGCATGCTAACCACATGGACGCATTAAGAAAAAGTACAGTCTCACTGCTAGCATGTCTGTAGCATCTTAGCATACACATGAATACTGTGAGAGCAATTTTTCAACTTTTTTTAAATTAACATGCACATATAAATGACACTCACTAAAAGCCACCACTCAATGTTTGTTTAACTGTATATTTACTTTAGATTCATTATGCATTAGGTACCGGTAAAGAAAGAAAGTGTGAATTTGGAGAATATTGAACAAGCAGTCAGTCATGACGCAGTGTACAAAATTCATGTCGAGACAAAGGAATACCTCAGTGTCAATGGCGGTGCAAGTGACAATGAAATATTTAATACCACTTAATGTTGAATAGAGTCCTGTGAGGGTTGGAAGATGATGAGACTTCAAATGTGGCTCTCGCAAGACACTTTTATGCATCGGAAAATTCCCAGTGCAGGGTAGAAGTAGTGGATGAAAGGGTGGAAACATAAACACTGCATGTTTCCGGAGATGGCTCAGTATATGAGAAAACAGCTCTAATCTCAGATGTCAGATGCTGTCAAAGCTTGGAGAAAAAAAAAAAACTGGCACAGGGAGATGCGTGGATGAGCATAGCCTCTTCCATGTGATGCTAGATATAGCACTGTCTAGTTGCTGAAGGCTTCTGGCTGTTGTTACGGATACCATCTAATCTGCGGCATAATATAACTGGAGAATTGGATTTTGTTTGTAACATGAGAAGTGTGTGTTGAAGCGTGATCACCACACTAAAGGAGTTAAGTTTGTGTACGTGGAGAAGGTGAAACTGACCTTGTGGACCTGGAATTTAATTACCACCTGAAAAGATGCTTGCGTTAATTAATATGTCCTATGTTGTTAACACAACATCAAATAACTCAGAGATGTTGGTAGTACTGAAATCAGAGAGTATTATTCAATTCTGCAAATCTGTGAAGCTCATTAGCCTCATTATAGGGTAACTACCATTTTTTTTTTTTCAACCTGATCTATTTTAAGCGTGAATTCTGTAACCAGCAGCCACAGACCGGGCTGCAATGTAACCCTGATGGTGCAAATGTTCAGCGTCACTTTGATCCACTAAAAGTGCTTTTTATTCTGCTAAAAGGCTCAGATACATTCTACGTGTCTGACAACATTATGGAAATGATCCCTACAGAGAGAGACCTTTTTAACCCTCATGTTGTCCTTGGGTCAAATTTGACCAATTTTCTGTTTTTTTCATCACAAAAAATGGGCCTTCGAAATAAGCTGAAAATGTCAACATTAGAAATATCAAATAATTTTGGAAAAAACATTTAAAAAAAGCACCCACAACACTGAAAAAGTGACAAAAATGTCAAACTTTTTTTCATGGCTCATTGGAAGACAACACAAGGGTTAAAACCTCTGAGATGTTTCTGTTTAACCAAGAACAGCCCTGAGGTCACTAGCACTACACCCACCAGACTCTATTTAAAAAAACCAATACTTTTAGCGTGTGCAGAGCGAACATACATTCACCTATAGGATTATTAGGAACACCATACTAACACTGTGTTTGACCCCCTTTTCGCCTTCAGAACTACCTTAATTCTACGTGGCATTGATCCAACAAGGTGCTGAAAGCATTCTTTAGAAATATTGGTCCATATTGATAGGATAGCATCTTGCAGTTGATGGAGATTTGTGGGATGCACATCCAGGGCACGAAGCTCCCGTTCCACCACATCCCAAAGATGCTCTATTGGGTTGAGATCTGGTGACTGTGGGGGCCATTTTAGTACAGTGAACTCATTGTCATGTTCAAGAAACCAATTTGAAATGATTCGAGCTTTGTGACATGGTGCATTATCCTGCTGGAAGTAGCCATCAGAGGATGGGTACATGGTGGCCATAAAGGGATGGACATGGTCAGAAACAATGCTCAGGTAGGCCGTGGCATTTAAATGATGCCCAATTGGCACTAAGGGGCCTAAAGTGTGCCAAGAAAACATCCCCCACACCATTACACCACCACCACCAGCCTGCACAGTGGTAACAAGGCATGATGGATCCATGTTCTCATTCTGTTTACGCCAAATTCTGACTCTACCATCTGAATGTCTCAACAGAAATCGAGACTCATCAGACCAGGCAACATTTTTCCAGTCTTCAACTGTCCAATTTTGGTGAGCTCTTACAAATTGTAGCCTCTTTCTCCTATTTGTAGTGGAGATGAGTGGTATCTCAACCTCTCAACAGCAGCTGCAAGAAGCAACAGGAGCCAAAAGACCCAGAACGGCTTTGAGAGAAGAGGAGAAGCAGAGGCTGACTGAAGAGGTCTGCGACACCATCCTCGATCACACCAAAGCAAGGTTCTCTTTCCCTGGCCCCTTGTGAGTGCTACCTTACTGCAAGCAGATATATTTGAAAGGTACTGCCATTCATTTCCTGATGAGGCTCTGAATGCCACTGTGAACGCATACCCCATGCTGATCAAGGCAAAGCTCAAGACAGAACGCTCTCTGATCTATGAGAATCCTGAACTCAAGGGCTGCTGTGGCGCGCTGTCACTGTACCAGGTTCTCATGAGCTACAACCTCCAGGAGATTTAACTATTCCCATGACAACAGCTAAAGCTGAGAGACATTCCTGCGAAATTCAATGGGCCAGGAACGTCTGAATGCACTGGCCATGCTTTCGATGGAGAGGGAACTAGTCCTCAACATGCCTGACTTCAATGAGAAAGTAATTGACCGCTTTGCTGCATTGAAAGAGAGAACATCACAGTTGACGTTGTTGATGTGAGTTTAGTTACTTTTTTATTCACTCAAAAACAGTAAAAAATGCAAAAATGTTCATTTTTACAAATCTATGCAATTGGCCAGAATATGGTTGTTCATTTTTACAAAGCCATACAGATAGCTGTGCTCACCTTTTGTAAAAAATATTTTCAAACACCGTTTTCAGGCAAAATGACTATCACTGTTTATGTTCGTTTTCACAAATCTATACAAGAGGGCAGAATATGGAAGAACCAATAACTTTCATCACTGTTTTCAGTAGCCTCTATCAAAAGCAGGGCTGTAGTACTCAAGTCCGGTCTGGGACTCGAGTCCGGACTCAAGACCATTTTTCTATGGACTCGGACTTGTCTCGGACTCTGTAGTATTTGGATTCGGACTTGTCTCGGACTCGGCCACTGGTCTTGCCAAATATGGATTTTGGTCTTGACCGAGTCCAGGTGTCTTTATTATGTTGATGATAATATTGGAGGGAAAGTGAAACACAGTTCAGGTGGGGATATTGTTTGGCTTTTTACAAGTTTAGACAGCTAACTCTATGCCAATGTTTGCTAACGTTAGCGCACCAGCGTTAGCCTGGCCTGCTAGGTAAATATTACGGCTGCCTTCTGAGTTTCCTATATCTGCGTCCACGTTGTCAACATAAGACCTGTGGCGTTAGCGCTCCTTTTGAGCCATCATTTTATTGCATAAAATAAGCTTTGCTCCTACCAGATGGGTGGGTTTTTGTTACGTTATAAAAAGCTAACTGGCTATAGTTAGCCCGTTTGTATGCTAGCGGACATTAGCTAACGTCGCCGAGCCAGTGTGTGTGTGTGTGTGTGTGTGTCCCTGTGTTCCCTAAACAACTTCTTCCTGATGGATTTATTTTAAAATTCTGCAATTTGTCTCAAATAAAAAGAACATATGATAAATTACACTTTGTTCATTGTTGTTTAACCAAACTTTGTTTTCTGAAAATACATGTATTTCCTATTTACCCACATCCAAATAAAAATAGAATAAAATATTTTTTAGGGAAACCATAAACCAACCATAGGGCCACACTGTAATACTGGTCACTTCATTTCTACACTACATCTGGAGTAAAGCTATGTTGTCATTTAGTTGCTCAAATGCTCAGTGCTAGTACCTACTGTAGCAGTATTGCTATGTAGGTATTATGAGTTATCACCATATGATATCAAGGGGAATGGCTATACTCATAAATCCTGAGTGTTTTTGTTTTTGATTTTATATCAACAAATTGATTGTCTTGATACTGTCATGCATAAGACCTTTTTTTCTGTCCAGGACTCGGTCTTGACTTGGACTCAAACCTTTTTGGACTCGGTCTTGTCTTGGACTCGAACCTCTTTGGACTCGGTCTTGACTAGTCCTGGTCTCAGACTTGTCTTGGACTCGACAAAGGTGGTCTTGACTACAGCCTTAATCAAAAGCTCCTTGCTCGCTTACTGGGATTTATGCTCTGGTGCACATAATTCCAATTCATCCATGAGGCTTTTTTGGTGTAAGTAATTCATGCGTATTTCAGAATTCTTCAGTTAAACCTTTTTGGAACGTTACTTTGCTTTTATTAAGTAGCACCTTGGTGATATCCTTCACTCCAGAAAATGTAGTTCTAAAAGATCCCCTTCTCTTAACGTGTCTACTTGTTACTGCCATGCTGTTACTTTTACTTCCCTTTACTCTAAAAGACTATTAGGCTGCACCACCTTTGAAATGTTGTAAAGGTGGTAAAAGCTCTGATCCTGCAATTTGAACAAATACCAAGATGCTGTATTTTCAGCTGATATTTCGTTTATGGAAATGCATATTGTTTATGCAGTGTTGAGGAATGTGAAAGAACACCCTTGATTATTTTTACAGTGATAACTTATTTTGCTTTTGTGAGCCAAAACATTTGAGATCAGTCAATAAATGCTTCTGGTATTGACTTATATGGTGCCCCCATCTTTATGTTGTTGCTGGACATATCTTTTTAAAAATGTGTCCTGTTTAGCTTTTTTACATCACACAACATTTGATTAATGTAAATAATGAATAAGTGGAATAATTAATTGTAGAGCCATGTCATTTGTTGAGGCTGAATGCTAATTTCCTACAAAGCTTTCCACCTGTAACTTATGTAGCTAGAGGGGAAATATTTCTGTTTGTTAATGTACCCATTGAATTGGTCCGCTAAATCATCAGAAAAATTGAAATAATAAATAATGCTGCTCTGTCTCTGCCTGAAAACGCAGGTAATTGGTTGCTTACATTACAGTTACAGTGGAATATGGTGGTCTCTCAGCTTGGTGTGATGCTTACCATAAATAAATGTGGCCGCATACCACAAGACGTGACATTTAAGCCACTCCATTAGTATTACTGTAAGAGCCACTGAGTTAATCATACTAGCGTTTCTGTTAACATAATATCTTCATTTGTTTAAGGGATAGTTTGGATATAGTGGGGGTTGGAGGAGGTACTTATCCATAGTGAAAGTATTACCTAGGTACAGTAAATGGGGGTTGGCACGTCTCCAGTTTGAAAAAAAACAGACCAGAATACCGACACAGAAGCCGTGCGTTTCTCCGAACTTGGGATGTGCCGACCGCCATCTACTAGATATAACACACTGACAATGGATGAGAACGTCATACAACCACACTACAAAATATGCAAACTAGCCCTTTAACACAAAGTTTTAATAGTGAAACAGTAGCCTACCAGCTTTTAATTATTGAAAAACAGTAGTCATAGCAGAAACTATAGGCTGTAGGTTATAATTATATCATGTTAATAAGTTAAAAGAACATCAGGTGAAGGGCTGTCACCCTCTCGCTCTCCGGGAAACAAGAAAACAAAAATAAATATAAATGGCATTTATAATGAAATATTCTATAATTGATGGCCATTATCAAAGGCAAACTTAATGTAAAAAGACAGGGTTGGCAGGCTGTGCTGCAGCAACAACGCTGTCTGTGTGGACACCACGAGCTGCAGCAGTTCAGCAAGGTAGCCGTCACGCACACATAGAGATAGTTAGTATGGCCCAGGCGTTCACTCAGGATAGGATAACAATGGCTACTAATGCATGACGCAGTGCTGTCCTTATATAAACAACTATTTAAGTAGTGGAGACTCTCTTGACTCTTTGAGTTTAACAAGCACAAATACAAAAGCAGTCTTCAGGAAATAAAAGAGCAACTGCAGGCCTATTTCCTGAGGAGGTCAGGGTTTTCCCTGCCATTATACAGCGTATGCCTACCATACACTAGAAGACTTAACAGACTTTGAAAAGACTAAAGTCAGACACCATCTTACATCTAAAGTTAAGGACTGTCATAATATGCAAAGATTGGAGGTCTTGCAGGGTCACAAATTGCAAGAATACAACTAGATTTGTTTAAAAAAAAAAAAGTTAACCAAGTTAGCTACTGTTAGCTGTTAACAGAAGGGAAAGTTAGCCAATTTTCAGTTCTGCCATACATGCGCGCATTTATCCACCGGTAAAACTCCCTTTGGATGACACGCTTCCGAGTGGTTGAAAATTGGCAGCTTTCCCTCTTTAGCGGTTAGCTTAGCACGGGACCATCGCAACAATAAACAACACTGGTTCTAGCTTATGACATTATTTTCCCTAAGCAATATATAAACCCTGGGAAACCCCTTGTCTAATGTTTTTTTTTTTTTATATTGATGGAAAAATGATGACCTTGTATTACAAATCTTACAGTCTGCTTTAACCTTTGGTCTCATAACAGTATGGCAGCAGCACTCACTCTCAAGACAATTTTGATAGGAGTCTGGCACAAGGTAAAAGTAATTACCATCCCTTAAATACAGAAAGAGTTGCTCCTTTCAAGGTAAAGGTACAGATTCCCCAGGGCCAGGGTGCAATAGATTCAAACATTACTTTTTACTGTGTGCAATAAAAGCACTTACTTCGCACCCTTTACCAAATAGACAGCCCCAGTCTAATTGTTGAATTTTTTCTTACTTGTTCTTAGTTTGTGGTTTCGAATTGTCTTTATTGGCATGATGTGTTTATCTTTCTAAATTGTATTCATGTTTATTCTTCGACTGAATATATTTTGGTATCTGTTGGCGGATGAGTCTACTTTAGTAGCCAAATTCCCTATGATTGAAATGAACAAAGGTTGTGGCAGTTTTTTTTACTTAAAATGATCCATCACAGCCACATTTCTGCCAACTTTTCTTTTTCTTCTGTGTGCCGGAATATACAGTGCATGTGTTTGTGTGCACATGTATATGTAGGTATGTGCATGTGTGTGTGTGTTGGGGGTTGCATGCTTTGCATTCTTCACCTGTGTTTTATCACCCTTTAATACCAACCCTTGTATTGATTTTCTTAAGAGGCTTGATTTGTGTAGCTTCTTACTCTTTCTAGCATTTTGCAACTTGTCCAATTCATCAGCAAATGCTTTTGCAGTGAGCTTAGCTAACGTTAGCTATTTTTCAGTTTGTGCTTTAACACACTACTCACACTACTGGGTTTACCAGCGGTAACTTTACGCACAACAGGCCCGGTAAATGTGTCCGACGCGGAATCATGCATCTTCGTGATAGTCAGTCAATCAAATGTCTATTATGTCTATTATTCGTTATTAGTAACAAATTGGGTTTATGCTTAGTTATGTGTGCACATGAATATAATTGCCATTAAGTGTAGCGTCTTACCTCCTACTACATTGGTACTGTTGGTTTCTTTTTTTACTAAAGCGAACCCCGATCTTCTTTTCCTAAACCCAACCCGCATGTCACCTTTCCTAAACCCAATCCGCGTGTCACTTTTCCTAAACTACCATCGCTTTTTCTCACAATAACACTGCAAGTGACGTGTATGTAAATATAACACGCCACTTGAAAGCAGGTGTGTATGTTTACGCAAAGTCATGATGTCATGTTTGTCAGATGAAATACACATGACCATGGCATTCTACTTTCTTAAGACAATCATGTTCTTGTTCTGAGGAAAATTTCTGTGATGCATTTACGTTTTATTTCATGCTTTTTCGATAAATTCCACAACACAACCAATCGCAAACTCTTCCAGCATCTCCAATCATTTTTGACTAGTTGCACCTCAGGCAAAACCATGCCATTTAGTACCAGTTTAACAAGTATCTAGTGGAAAATTGTACTTCAAACTAACGACATTTGCTGATTGAGTCCACTAAACAATGTTTTTATTTAAACAATGCTTAAAGTGAAATCAGAACTTTGGCGAAGAAATGATTGTGCCTCAGATACTTTTGCCCTAAATGAGCGCAGGACCTCACAGCTGCTTAAAAAGTAATGCCGCTTGAGTGCTTTGTCTTGTTATACCACTGGTAAATCGACGCCCTTAATCATTCAATTGGAATAAATCTGGTCCCTTGTTTGTTTCTCTCAAGCAGCATCAACAACAACATTCACATGTTGACAGAATGTACAACCCTAAGCCTACTACTTACCAACTTTTATGTATGAAATTCCCCGAAACAGAATTATCATTCTCTACCTTCTCTACCATTCCCAACGCCACAATAACTGCCTTCCAAATCAAAACCATTACCATAATTAAGTAGTGAATAGTAAATTAGAGTTGAAGAGGTTATGGATGTTGGATGTCTTGTATTGTAATTTTCAGTGATGTCAATACTATGGAGAGAACCTTGACAAAGAAACGCAATCACCCTGTGATTGCCGCTTCATTAACACGCTTCTCAATCTTGATTATAAATTCCTAAGCAGTGGATGGGCCTTCAGAATTCAGTGATTCGATGTGCAGAGCATGAACTGTAATATGCCGCCTGAGATTGATGTCTCTAATTAAGGGAGGAGATGTGGTCTCCTAAATAGCTCTTGAAAGAAAAACTCAAGGTTTTGAGTGTGTACATGAAACACTTCCTTCAGGTGAAATGAAACCAATTACCCTTTCCATAATTTACTAAAATAAAACAGTTCTCAGCAATCTGTATGTTCTGCAGAAATTGTATTAGTACTTCTGCAGCGCATATATATATATATATATATATATATATATATATATATATATATATATATATATATATATACATACACACACACACACACACACACACACAGTACAGGCCAAAAGTTTAGACACACCTAATTCAATGCGTTTTCTGTATTTTCATGACTATTTACATTGTAGATTATCACTGAAGGCATCAAAATTATGAATGAACACGTGGAATTATGTACTTAACAAAAAAGTGTGAATAACTGAAAACATGTCTTATTTTCTAGTTTCTTCAAAGTAGCCATCCTCTGCTCTTTTGATAGTGCTGCAAACCCTTGGTGTTCTCTCACTGAGCTACATGAGGTAGTCACCTGAAATGGTTTTTACTTCACAGGTGTGCCTTGTCAGGGTTAATTAGTGGAATTTCTTGCCTTATTAATGGGGTTGGGACCATCAGTTGTGTTGTGCAGAAGTCAGGTTGATACACAGCCGACGGCCCTATTGAACAACTGTTCAAATTCATATTATGTTGGATATCTTAATATTGTAATATGGCATAAGTGGTGTCTTTACCTGGTTTTCAAGGCTGCTTTACAGTAAAGTGATGTCATTTTCTGAACTTACCAGACTAGTATTTGCCTTTACCCCTCATTATATCCACATTATTGATGATTATTTATCAAAAATCTCACTGTGTTAATATTTTTGTGAAAGCACCAATATTCAACTTACAATATCATTGCGGTATCAGAGGTATTTTGGTCAAAAATATCATGATATTTGATTTTCTCCGTATCACCCAACCCTAATCAAAACCCAGAACCCCTACTCTTTGATGAACACTATTGTTATTATATCAGTCTAGGTATTTCAGGATGTTATGTGGTAAGTTTTGATAAGAGTCAGAAGTGACACATGGCACGTGAGAGGGCGTGTTTGTGGGAAGCTGATTTAACCCAGTCCACGGCAGGTGGGTAAGAATGAGATCGATTCTGCTGCAGGCTGACGCTGAAAAGGCACGTTATCACACGGAAAGACTATTGAAGACAAAGACTTTGAAAAGACTATTCCCAGCACAACATTTTTGGATACATCTTTAAAAAACCTGAACTAACCACATCAAGAAGCGGGCTGGCGGAGAAGTCAACGAGCAACGCTGGAGCTGCTCGGAGTACACGGGCAGGTTGTCCCTCCCAATCACAGATGGTAGCAAGCCAGGTTTCAGAAAACAAAGCGACACGGTGGCTGTGTGAGGCAGTTAACACAGAACAACCCCTTACGTAGGAAAGTATACCCCCCCATCTAGGCCAGCTTAGTCTCATTCTTACATGAAACGCAACACGCAGGGAGAGGATCCAATACCATTATTGTTACAAGCTAGGTTAGCCTTTCAGTAGCTGTGTGTCTTTGTTATATGAGCCCAGGTTAGCTTTGACATGTAACACTATATCCAATCAGTTTTAGCCCAGCAGCATGCATACACACAAACCTGCACCTTAAGGCTGGGTATCGTTAAAAAACATTTGATACCAGTACCGATATCAATATCGTGACTTTGATACCGGTTCCTAAACCATACCAAGTTTTTTTAAATCGATTTAAAGAAGAAGAAAAAAATACAACACATTAATGCACAAATCTATATTTGTTTTTCAGCTCCTTCAGCTCCTGTCTAACTTTACACGTTACACGTTAGACAGTCAATCACCAGCATTATTAGATCTTGGTAGTAGCAATCTGGGTTTTATTGGCTCGCTGACGACATTTACTCCTTAGGTATCGAAATTTGGTATTGAATGTCAAGGCATTTCTCGATACTAAATGCTAAGGAGGCATTTCGTTCGGTGCCTAAAAAGAAAAATAATCAAATTTGGTTCCCTGCCCTACCTGCAGCTGCACACGTACAATAAAAAGCTTAATTCTTCCAGCAGAACATGGGCAATAGTGCGTATTATGAATTGGCTGCTTGCTGTCACCTCTGCTGTCTGCTATCTTGGCCAGGAAGCAGCCCACAGGGGTCCTTTGTTCTCTTGGATGTTTGTGCTGTATAAACATTAGGCTTGCTAACCTGCACTTCAGAGGGTGCCACAAGCTTTTTAGAGACAAAACAAAAGCCAGATCTACTTGGTATGCAGGAATCATATCTAAATGAATATCACAGAATAGAAACACACACACACACACACACACACACACACGAGGAAATACTTGCATCTAACCAAAGCAGATGCATACCGGTAGCTCTCACGGTGTGCTTGTTTTTCTGACTAACAGGGGATAAAGGAAGTCCCGGTAGCCAGGGGGGGATGATGGGCATAACTTAAAACAGCGGATTTCTTGGCCGGGGAAGACTGCCTCCTGCCAAAATAGCGATGTATTTCAAGCTAAGAGACACCACAGGAAGCATTTCATGTTTTGATCTCTGTTGGTTTTTGTAATCCGCATGTGTGCAAAAAAGATGAAGCTAACTTGGTGACTCACGTCACAGTGAACTTGTCTGTGTTGGCATTAATGCAGCATATCAATACAGCATCATTGAATCTGTTAATTGTCTCCCATTTTACCAGAAGCTCACAAATTTGCAGGTCCTCCATAGAATGTATGATTACGTCCATCGGTCAGATTTGTGAATGTTATTTCTGATTCTTGGGTTACTAAATACGACATTCCACTTCCAAAATTACTCTGATGCCCCAGGAAATTCCTATGCACTATTACGGCATCATTTGCAACACATGATGTACTTAACCAATGTCGCATACCCAACCAAAAGTCCTGTACCAAAACGGTTTGGGCAAAACTTGAATACTGTTACAGCCCTTACTATAGCAGTATTCTGTCTGTTGCATAAAAGTTGTCAGCAATGCAGATAAAAACTAAAGGTGTTTTGCGAGGTTAGATCTTAAGTTAGATGTCCTCTACTGGTTTGGGAGTTGAACCTCTGCTCCATAGCTTAATGCCCTTTTGATGATGTTACAGAACGATTTAGAAGGGCTGTTGATGTTTATTCTCCACTTTTGTTGATTTTCAGATGTGTGACGGAAGCTGGGGGAAGGCTGATGCTAAAGTTGGCACGCTAAATGTGTTTGAGAATTATTTATAATAAAAAAGGTAATGTACTCACCTGCTCACATAACTTAAAAACAATACACAAAGAGAGACTGTTTAATTTGATTTTAGAATAGTTCAAAGGCGTTGAAAATCAATGCAAAGCGGATTTTATAAAATGCACAGAGAGAGAGAGAGAGAGAGAGAGAGAGAGAGAGAGAGAGAGAGAGAGAGAGAGAGAGAGAGAGCAAATACACATTTTCAGAATTTGATTTTTAATACAGAGAGCCCTGCTGTGAAGTGGTGACCTGTACAAAGTGGTTCTTGTGAACTTGGCATGCTGGGATTGGCCACAGGATTCCTTTTGGCAGGTGCTTTACATTTCTAGGTACAGTAAAAGGAAATACACTCTTGTTAAATACTGGTACAGGCAATGACACTGCTGGAAGTTTGCTGATTTTATCAACAAGAACCAATTAAATATTTGGAGCAAATGAGCAGCAATAGTAGCCTGGAAATCCAGACCCAAATCCCAAAGATTAAGGGTCTGGCATCCAGTATTGAAAGTCGCCCATCTTGAGGGTGCAATTGAAAATCTCACTGCACGCAATTGGATAACACCACGACCAAACACAACAACACACTGGGTGACGTATCCAGAGCCCCATACCCTTAGCTACCAGCGGAGCTAACTGGTAGATTAAAGTGTCGTCATCTGTTTAGCTTGCCTATGGCCCGCTTATATCAGATACACCGATGTGATCAATGGCGAGTGTGTGGAGAGGGTCCACACCTTCCGGTTTCTCGGTGTCCTCATCTCCGCTGACATCTCCTGGACCGTGGCAGACAGGGAGAGGCTGCAGTGTTGTTAGTTCAGCACAAAAGATCATTGGCTGCCCTCTCCCCTCCCTAAAGGACATCTACACCTCACGCAGCCTCAGCAGAGCAGAGATCATCATCAAGGACAGCTCCCACCCCGGCTCTGATCTGTTTGACCTGTTGCCCTCAGGTAGGCGATACAGGTGCATCAGAGCACGGACTAACAGATTCAAGAACAGTTTCTTCCCAAAGGCCATAACAACCCTGAACTCACATATGCACTGACTCCACTCCACCGCCTACCACCGGCCCCTCCTCTTCCCTCCGACTGTGCAATACTGTAATACTGTTATAAAATACCTCATAGGACACTAGAATCTGTGCAATTTCATACAGTGCAATATTTAATATATTAACCATTTCATTACTGTGCAATATTTTTTTGTTAATACTTATCTACTTTCACACAATGTGTATTCAAAGCTATTTTATATATGTATACAGTTGCTCTCCGGACTCAGGACTGTGCACCAGCCCCGCCCCCCCTTCTTTCTCTGCATTACCTACACTTTATATTTTTGACTTTTTTATACTTTTGACTTTATATTTTTTATATTTTATAATTGTTATCTTTATGTTATTGTTATTTGTCAACACTGAAAAGAGATTGCTCCAATTTCATTGCACAGGTACTGTGTACTTGTGTATAATGACAATAAATGCATTCTATTCTATGTGTGCAGCTCGGCTACAAAAGGTAAAATGAGCAGCATTATTCAATGCCAGAGTAACTCGCTGAGCAAATTCAAACTGGGCTCTCACGAGAACTCTAGGGTACAGCCATAGCGGAACAATGTTTCAACTCTTAAGAATCTATCTTAAGTTAAGTTGATGCGTTCAAATTGGCATTAAAAAAAAATTAGGACTGGAACTTCAATAAAGCAGTCTATATTATGCAAGGAATGAATATGAGTGATTCTTACAGTATCAATGTCCACAGCTGTTCTATACGGTATGAAAAGCTTCTCCTCCCATATGGACACAGGACACGAACGGTTGGAGGGGTATGATGCCTTGCTCAAGAGCACCTGGTAGTGTCCAGGAGGTGAACTGGCATCTCTCCAGCTACCAGTCCACACCAGTCCACACTCCGCACTTTGGTCCGTATGGGGACTTAAACTGGCAACCCTCTGATTCCCAACCCTACTCCCTACGTACTGAGCTACTGCCGACCCGGTTAGGTTCACAGACTCAGTTACCATAGTACCTGACTCTGAGGTTAAGTTACATCTCTTTCTGAAACGGGCTGGAGTTAGCCCTCTCTCTTAGGTTTGATTAACCTCCCGTTCTGAAACAGAAAACCCAGAGTTTCCCTCATCTCAGGGTTAACTAACTCAGAGTTTTCACTAAACCTGCTTTCTGAAAACAGACCCCACCCACAGCCCTACACACAACAGACTGGTCAGTTATACTATAAACGGTATACTTCCTTATGTGGGAGACACAGATTACCAGGGCTCATCAACCCCATCTTCCCTTGTTTTTTCTTTTGGTAGCAAAAGTGGCCGCTCGTGTTTTATTCTTGAAATTCAATCTGGAACAACCGCTGTTGTCGTCACGGTAATTACAAAAAGATGTGATAATGTGTGATGTGAGGTAGAGTAGTACAGTCAAATTACGGCTTTGGATTGATGTGCTCATTTTAGGCCAAAATGCCTTCACCAGACAAATTTTTAATTCTATAATTTCTGTACTCATGGCCATATGCAGGCCAAATCACATTTTCCCTGATGTGCATTTTAGGACGTTTAGATAGCAAAAATGTTGTCTTCTGTGCTTGCTTTCTCACTCTTTTCTGTGTGTCTGCTTTCCATAACCTGCTCCCTCCCTCTCATATTCTCTTGTCTCTCTGCCTTCAACATTATATTCTCTTCTGTTCATTTCCCTCTCCCCATCCTCTACTCTTTATTCTCCCTCAGCCTCTGTATAGTCTGCCTGGTGCTTTCTCTGCGGCTCCTCACTTGTCTCTCCTGCGGAAGTCTATTCAAAATAATTTTGTAAAATGATATACACCTTCTATATTTCATCTTTGTTTTAGAAAGTGTCTCGAACAGTACATAAACATGAGCAAAATGTGGGTTACACAATAAAGTATTCATACAATACTATATCATCACACTATAATTATGCTAAGTGCTAATTACCAAGGAACATCTCTGTGGCAATTACATAGTTTGATTTGGAGCATGTCAGTTTTTGTTTGTGTTGACCAGCGCAGGGACACAATTGTAATCCTATGTGCAGATTTGTGGGATGCACATCCAGGGCACGAAGCTCCCGTTCCACCACATCCCAAAGATGCTCTATGTAGCCATCAGAGGATGGGTACATGGTGGCCATAAAGGGATGGACATGGTCAGAAACAATGCTCAGGTAGGCCGTGGCATTTAAACGATGCCCAATTGACACTAAGGGGCCTAAAGTGTGCCAAGAAAACATCCCCCACACCATTACACCACCACCACCAGCCTGCACAGTGGTAACAAGGCATGATGGATCCATGTTCTCATTCTGTTTACGCCAAATTCTGACTCTACCATCTGAATGTCTCAACAGAAATCGAGACTCATCAGACCAGGCAACATTTTTCCAGTCTTCAACTGTCCAATTTTGGTGAGCTCTTGCAAATTGTAGCCTCTTTTTCCTATTTCTAGTGGGTTGTGCGTGTTCTGGCTTCACAAATGCTATGCTGCATACCTCGATTGTAACGAGTGGTTATTTCAGTCAAAGTTGCTCTTCTATCAGCTTGAATCAGTCGGCCCATTCTCCTCTGACCTCTAGCATCAACAAGGCATTTTCGCCCACAGGACTGCCGCATACTGGATGTTTTTCCCTTTTCACACCATTCTTTGTAAACCCTAGAAATGGTTGTCCGTGAAAATCTCAGTAACTGAGCAGATTGTGAAATACTCAGACCGGCCCGTCTGGCACCAACAACCATGCCACGCTCAAAATTGCTTAAATCACCTTTCTTTCCCATTCTGACATTCAGTTTGGAGTTCAGGAGATTGTCTTGACCAGGACCACACCCCTAAATGCATTGAAGCAACTGCCATGTGATTGGTTGATTAGATAATTGCATTAATGAGAAATTGAACAGGTGTTCCTAATAATCCTTTAGGTGAGTGTATGTATGTATGTATGTATGTATGTATGTATGTATGTATGTACGTACGTGTGTGTACACACACACACACACACACACACACACACACACAGTCTGCCACTGGCTGCAGATTTATTGGTAGAGAAACATCAGGAAATGGAGAGAGAACGTTACTTGCTTTTCCTTTGTGTTTTACAGTATTGTCATGTGTTAAGCAACAATATTAGTAGTAATAGTGTTCTATAGCTTGTTGTGATTGCCTTGAATCAGTGTTCTCAAGACAGTTCATGCTCCCAAAAAAAAGAGCACACAATACTCTCCACACTGTAATCCCAGGATAGAGCCCAAAGAATCGTAAGGCTAGCCTGACACCTGAACCTGTATCTATGGCAACAAAGTGCACGTCAGCATCTTTTATTGGTCGACATGTTATATCTCTGGCACCAATCTGTTCATTGCCTGAAAATTATGAACAAAATTGTAAGTTTGGCCCTGAATTCTGTAAAGAAATATTTCCAAAATTAACAGATTGTGCTTAAATTCAGTTCATTGAAAATAATAATTATTTTTTTTTTCAATATTCAGGTGTAAAAAACAGTAAACTGTTTGACGTCTGTCTCAGTCGCTGTGGTAAATGAAGCCACAAAAGCATCTTCCTCGCCATCCTGTTACAGGTTTACTGCCAAAAGAGTGGGCAGTTAATAGGTGTTAATCAATGGTCATTGTTGCGGATTGGAAAAACCTGTCATGTTGCATTCACATAAAAATTATAAAACATAAAAAATAGCTGCACAGATTCTGAAAAATGACAGAAGCCAAAATGTTGAGCTGGGTGGTTTTTTGACACATTTTGAATATAGCCAACAAGCATATGCTGTATTAAATGTGGACATAATGGCCAATAGAAGAGGCTACACACAGTGGACCCTTCACACAGTGTCAGAGAGTATCTAGAACAGGATGCACTGGTTTCATATTTCTCTGGCATATATATATAAAGGATAATGTTTGTCCAAAAGTTGTGTCAATCATTTGACCTGCTTTCAGAGTATTTACAAAATTGCAGTTGTGTTTGAGAGCCCTTTGTAGTACCCAGGGTTTTCTCCTGATGACTAATGCCACAGTTGACCGCTCTGTATGTGCTGCAGAAATCTAACTGACACAGACAACGGTGACATACGGATACATTGCCTCGAGTATTGGTTCCACATAAAGAACAGCGTCTTTATTTCATTTTTGCCACACAAAAGAAATAGGTTTGATAATAACTGAAAACTCCTATTCCTCTGCCTACATGGAGGTCAGTTCTAAACTTCATTCATATGGCCTGTGAGGAAACACTTCTGTGGTGTTTTCTACCTACCTGTGTCCTCTCACATTATTATCAAAACACAAAACTCATAGAAACCTAGAAGGGCAGTTGGAGAGTTGCCTCCTCCAAGGCATGCACTATCTAACAATGTTAATGCAGTATGAATGTTTCCCATAGGGAACTCATTTTTAGCATTATTGCCACAGCACATGAATGCTGCGCAAATGCCCTATCTCGTAATGTTAACAACAGTGAAAACTAATTTGTCCACCCCCTGATTCGAATCCGCTCCAAAATGTAATGGGTTTTTCTTTGGCCCATTCTACATCTTTCCATGAAGTTTCATTTAAAAAAAAGAAGAAAAAAAAAAGAAAAAAGAATAGGGCCAGTACAAACAACTAAACAAGAAAACTTACACACAAACCCAAAACATGTCCTCCTTGGTGGAGGTAAAAAGAACCGGTAATTTATACCAGTACTACTTTTACCAGCTCATATTACATAACACCCTATGGACGTCACAATAACCGATACTACTGACACCTTCCGGTTCTAAAATGACAACACATTTTTTGAAGCACCGTAGGCACCGTTAGCAACAATGCCGGTGTTAGCAGCATTGGTGCTGCGCCTCTTCCGGAACTGATGGGGGAAGTATACGCTTCAGAGTGTTCCAGTTGATACATTCAGAAGTAGGAGGTTATGAACAAGTGGCCAAAGTCACGCCATTCTACTTCCGGACATTTCAAATATGAATGAGAGTCAACGGAAAGATCGATTTGGAGAGATAGATTCTATTCTTTATTATGTTGTTTTATGCTCT
This sequence comes from Percina caprodes, assembly GCA_013375575.1. Lineage (NCBI taxonomy): Eukaryota > Metazoa > Chordata > Actinopteri > Perciformes > Percidae > Percina > Percina caprodes. Next base: position 1,408,602 of record JABXJD010000068.1, read on the forward strand.
ATTGCACATTTTGTATGTCTTGTTATCACATGTTGATATTTTTCAAATATTTTAATTAAGAAGGTGTTTCAAGTTAAAGTTAAAAAACAATTATAAACACAGGGTTGTAGACACTTAAAGCAACACCAAAGTTTCTTTTGTACCTTAAAATAATGTTTCCAAAATTGTTTCAGTGGTTCATCGACTCGTAACATGGCAAACTGCACATCTGCATTCGCCTTGCGGCGCTCTACCGGCTGTAACCGCACTATGCAAGTTCGCCAGATCTGGTAGTGGATCTGTAGCTCCAATGTGACAATTCCGCTTCCAACTTGTAGGTGGACCGAAGAGGAAAAGCGCTTTGGTGTGGCTTTAATTGGAGTCTAAGACAAGTCCGTAAGCTCCCCAATCTGTACCCAAAGTTGTCATGATGTTGTTGTTACCGTATTATCTAATTCATTACTGTGTATGCTGAGCAGATAAATGAGAAAAGGGTTAATATTTCTTCCAACCTCTCTTCCATGATTGTGGCATTTTGCCTGAATGCTACAGTATTTGCAAAAATCAACATAAAAAACAACTATAGTAGAAATGAAATACTCAATGTACAGTCTGTATGTCGCAGTCTGCAATGAAAGCAATACTGGGCAGAAAAGGAAAAAAACACACAAAGAAAGACTGCATAGGTGAGATCAGGGAGACAAGTAGCCCTAGGTTAGAAGGAAAAAAAAAAGGTCTAACCCTGAGAGAGCACTCAAGTACAAATAAAGGCCTACATCTCATATTACTGCTAGACACATATTTTTAAACTGATACAGTCTCAAAGCCTGTCTTAATGGTTCTGCTAAGCATCCTTAATGTTTCCATTAGGCCGGTGACGCACACTGCAAATGATTACAGTGAAAAGATGCTATATGTGAAGAACTCATTATTTCAGTATTATTACAGATGCTACTCTTCTGCTATTTCTGGCCATTTGTTGGATGTTCAAAATTACACATAGACAAACAAACAGACAGACAGACAGATGCATTGTCCTCCATTAGAGGAAATGTGTTTCTACAGTCACACATAACAACAATGTATGGAATGTATGGCCTTATGATTTGCGTGATGCGGAAAACACGGAATCTACACATGAAGAATTCACATGAATACACATGAATTCTCTTATACACGTGTATTTGTTCAGCTGCATTTCCTTAACCTGCGCGCGCTCTCTCTCTCTCTCTCTCTCACACACACACACACACACACACACACAGGTTGGTAACACTTTTACACAATCACACATTAAAAAGTGCAATAAAAATATTTTATATTCTGAATACAATGTTGTCAGTGTGTTAATGTTGGAGTCCCGACCCTTATTAGCAAACAAGCGATCATGCATGCTTTAGAAAGCTAACTAGTCGCAACGTTGCGGTAAAATGCAGTTGGGTTGTCTAGCTCCAAACACTATATGTAGCAGCTGTGAATCAAATAAACTTATAATAAATAATGTTATGTAATTTGTTTACCTTACGCTGAATGTTTTCTGCTTCAATCCAGATTGAAAAGTATTTTCCGCGACTGAAAAAGGTACGTGTCGAGGATGAGGACCAGCCTGAACCCGAGGTATCGGTCTGAAACAGAGCTGAACAGTCCAACCAGTGTAATTAGTTATGTTATTAATTTGTTTACAATATTCTCAGGCTTCAACTAGTGCTGCTCAAGCAGAAAGAGAGGGTCAGGGAGAGAAAGAGATAGATTCATCAGGCATTGAAGAGAGAGAAGGAGAGGACAGCAGCCATTATTTAGGTAGGAGAATACAGCATATTAGCTGAATTGTGAGTTTTTATAGGTCAGTACTTCTTAGAAGTGAAAAGAAATTCAAAATTCAAAAAGGCTAAAAAATAAATCAGAAAAAACTGAATTTGCAAAAATAACAAAAATAAAGCAGAATTCATAGGGCCCTAGGAATGTCAATCACAAAAACATAGCCACAAGGAACACAATACAGTCACAAGAATATGAGTCAAATATCATTGCTACCGTTTGTTGATAGCAGTGACGGCAGAGTGCATTACGATCGTACGGTAGTGTGGCTTATTACAAATCAGAGCTGTGTATCTGTGGCCAGACGGGAGTAGAGTGAAGCACGAGTTCACGAGGTTCTTTCATGAGAATCTTTTCATATATGCCTTTTCAACATGTACAGTATATGTGGTGAGATTCTTAATTTAAACATTGCTTGTACAACTTACAGCATAAATTCTTTAAGAATCTTTTTTATATCCATGCAAAATTGGTATCGCAAGTGAAACCTCCCTAACCTAACTGACATTCGGATATGTAACAGAATCGGGACCTTGTGAAAGCGGAATCGAATACCCACGCCTTGTTCTTTGCTATTGTACATTTATATTACATTAAATCTGTAAAACCACTGGAAATAAATGTCTCACCTACTCTTGAAGTTAAATAATGTACGTGTCGACAGAAAAAGGTGAACAATCGCATGTTTTCCTGAACTCCTCAGGATCGAGAACGGACGTCTCTCCAGCCGTCTACACCTGAAGGGACAAAAAATTAAGAAATGAAAAGAAGAAGAAGAAGAAGAAGAAGAAGAAGAAGAAGAAGAAAACAAAAAAAAAAATAAGTCTAGTCAGCAGATCCTGAAGTCGGTGACAGCGAGATAAGGCCCGGAGGCTTTGCTTTCACTGTCATTAGCAAAAACATGCACACTCATTCATGCACTAATGATATGCTGCAAGATCCATCTCTGCTTGTGCTTTCAGTGGAAAATATTGAAACGCATTCCCCACTTGGACCTAAATGAATAGTTTGATGTCAACATAGGTATTGTGACTATCTGTAAAAGCCGGCATCTCAAGTCACATGTGGTAACACTGTCATCAAATCTTTCTGGGGGTAAAGAAAGGGACTCTGGAGGGCATTTCAAAGACATCAATCCATTTTCACCGCTCAAGGGCCGGGGCGGGGTGGTTCTCGAGCTCTGAATCCCCCTGAGGGAAGTGCACAATCATTTTGCAGAGTGATTTCCCTCCCACTCTCGCACACTACACATAGTCATATGCAAATGAAACAAGGATTACATAAATGTTTCTAAATCCGAAAGCGCTTCCCTTAGAAAAACAATTTTACAGTATGGCCCCACAACACAGCGCCTGACAGCTTGCAATAATAAGCTGCAGGAGAATACGGGAGCGTTTGTTTTAGCTGGTGGGATCTGAGGGCATGCTAATTTAATGTTAATGCATCCATCTGTGCATTAATGGGATATAATGATGCACAAAAGAGGACAAATAAATAAGGTGTGGGCAATCACGGAAATGTGTTTATTGAAATGTGGGAAATAGTTTAAGTGAGTGCAAAACAGGAATACAATAAAGGGAATTTATATATCAAAATGTATAACCTGAGGTAGAAAAGAAAGGAAAACAAAAACAGAATGTTTTTGTGTATACTAAAAAGGCAGTAATAAGAAAACCTTGCTTTTCTATTCTATTTGATCAGTCTGCAGTAGGTAATGTAGTTTGTCAAGCCCTGCACTGTATCGACTGTTGTAACAAAAGCGAGTGCCTTTTAGCAACGGGAAAAAATCATTTTAATGATAAACCTGTCAGCCCTGCAGGGATTCAAAAGAACAAAAACAAAAAATACGCAGTAGAGTGCAAGAAAGGCTCCCGTTAGCCGGAAATTGTCACAAGCAGAAATTTGGTTGGATAGATGAAAGAAAAGTTATGCAAGACCAGTTAATTAATTAGCTACAGTATATAAAACTGGACAGATTGTGGCACCAGGGGAAGTTATTGGGTCTCCATAAAGAGGTGGATTCTTTCTGTCGGGAATGTGAAAAAGAAACGTTTTGCAAATCAATTTTCTGGGTTCCAAAAGATAAATCGTGTTTTTTTTTCAACTATATGTATTACCTTCTTATTTTTTTAAACGAATCCTCTGAGAAGACCCAAATGAACTGTCTGTGTGCCCACAGCCTGATACAGCTTGTGATTTAGTGTCTATTATCGTCCAAAAACACACCACTTTAAGTATTCCTTAAAGTCAAGGTTTTGTAGATGTGTTTCCTTTCTTTTTCTAGTCTTTTGATATTCACCAAGTTTCCATTTTTTTCCCAACCTAACACAAGTACGTCAATTCCCATATTCCAATATCTAAGGGGAAACAAAAAATTTTTTGCCAGGGAACATTTTGCAGGTATGTTTAGTATGAATTTTTTTTTATTTTTTGATGACGCAAAATACATTCAGCCAAATGCAAAATAGTTTTTTTTAGAGAAATAGTTGCATGGATAAAAGTGAATGTCAATGAAATTAATGTAAAGTGCAAAGATGCAGATTACATTACAGATGTGATTGACAGAGAAAGAAATTTGATATAAAAAAACAAAATCACACTTTGTAAATAGAAGAAGTAAAAGACATGAAATGCGAGGGGAAATTCACAATTTTCACTCTGTTCGTAGAGTTGCAAACACATTAAACAACCTGAAGTACACACACACGCTCAGGACTTATACATGTAACTATCTCCTTGGAAGAGCGCAACAAGCAGTTGGAGGTTTGCTGCCTTGCTCAAGGACACCTTGGTAGTGCCCAGGAGGTGAACAGGCTCCTGTCCAGCTACCAATCCATGCTCAGTTTCTTTTCTGTCCGTACGGGGATTTGAACCTGCAACCCTCTGGTTCCCAAGCCAAATCCTCACGGACTGAGCTACTACAGTGGTGCTCAAAAGTTTACATACACATGCTTAAGTTGACTAAAAAGAGGAATAAAAAAATCATGTTTTGGAAATTTATTTTAATACCTAAATTAAAAAATGAGGTAAAATCCAACCTTTAAGGACACCAATTTTCTTTGTGAATGAATAACGTATTGTAAATAAATAAATGTTCTTATTTAAAATACAGGGGTCATAAGTATACATACCCCTATGTTAAATTCCCATAGAGGCAGGCAGATTTTTATTATTAAAGGCCAGTTATTTCCTGGATTCAGGATATTATGCATCCTGATAAAGTTCCCTTGGCCTTTAGAATTAAAATAGCCCCACATCATCACATACTCTTCACCATGCTTAGAGATAGGCATGGTTTTATTTCAGTTAGACTAATACCTGGTTTGATTTGCATTGAGAGATGATTTTATAGAGTATCCCATGCCTATCTCTAAGCATGGTGAAGAGTATGTGATGATGTGGGGCTATTTTAATTCTAAAGGCCAAGGAACTATCAGGATGCATAATATCCTGAATCCAGGAAATAACTGGCCTTTAATAATAAAATCTGCCTGCCTCTATGGAATTTAACATAGGGTATGTATACTTATGACCTGTATTTTAAATAAGAACATTTATTTATTTACAATACGTTATTCATTCACAAAGAAAGGTTGGATTTTACCTCATTTTTAATTTAGGTATTAAAATAAATTTCCAAAACATGATTTTTTTATTCCTCTTTTTAGTCAACTTAAGCATGTGTATGTAAACTTTTGAGCACCACTGTACCACCAACAATACCTCATTTGACCACAGTACACACAGCTATAGACTTTTGCTGTGTCTGGCAATATTACGTTGTAGGCAGCAGTAAAGGCCATAAACAAACATGACTGTATCTACTTCATCCATCATTGCTCAGCTTTTCTAAAAATCTACTTCTTGCTCACCAAGCACCACTGTTGCCAACTGAGCAACTGTTTCACCAGATTTTCTGACTTTTCCAGACTCCTTTTAGTGACTAAACATCTCTCGAGAGCCAAGCAACAAATCTAGTGACATTTTTCAGTTGGCATCAGCTACTTTCTTGCTCACATAACGCTGCTCGCTCACATAACATGTTGGTTATGTGAGTTGAGCAGAGTTGCCAGATTTGGTCGATCAATCAAAAGCGTGGCTGAAAGATGAATGAGCCGCTCTCGCAAAAAGCAACAAGAGGGAAACACTGAGGTCACAGCACTTGAGGAGGATGATACCGACTCCTTTTAAAAATTTTCACGAGCTAAGACCACAGAGAAATTCACAGTGTTTGCTGTAAAACACTAGACTCTATATTTGGATGGTATGGCATTGTACTGATGTCTTCTCGGTTTCTTCAGAATCATACATTTTAAGTACATAGATACATCTATTTTATTTTCTATAATTACACAGTAGTGTTAGTTATGTGTACTAAAATCTCCTAAATGTGTAAATGCTGTGATTTTAGCCTTTGGCTGTTTAACATACGATACAGCACATACTGTATATCATCCAGTGGAGGGATGTACTGTAAATAAGTACATTTACTTACTGTACAAATCTGAGGCGCTTGTATTGCTCTTTACTTGAGTCTTTTCTTTTCAGGCCACTGTAAATTACTGTAAATTTTACTCAACGTAAATTATTTAACAGTTTTAGTTACTTTACAGATTGAGATTTTTGCAAAAACAATATATGTAGAGTTTAGAGAATATATTTTGTTATAGATTAACTGTTGACATAACATAGGTTTTTTGGTTTTGGATTGTCCGTTTGCTTTGTCTGTCAGTGCTAGCTTCAGAGAGCCAATACTGGATGCCAGCCGAACTCCGCCTCGGCTTTGAGGTCGGGAAGTTCGGTCTGGAGTTGATCCGTTGTAGAGCCACTATGATCGAACCAGAGTTGTTCGGACCAATCAAATTGTCAGGGCGGTCTTTATACAATGATGGACAGATGATTAACAGAAATGTCATCCTTGACAACTATAAGTCGTACAATTTATGTTGTCTGGTCATGTAAGCCTGTTATTGTATCAGTCTATAGTTCTTGCAAATTTAAATTAAGTTAACTGGTCTGATAAGGTTTGCAAAGCCTTAAAAGGTTTAAACAAAACTATGTGGGATATACTCTGTGACACTCATGGGGAGGACATAGACAGTCTCACAAGTTGTATAAAAGACTACATCAAGTGTGGAAAACATTGTACCGACTAGGACTATGCAATGTTTTCTCAACAACAAACCCTGGATTACACCTGACATACAGACTCTTCTTAAGGAAATGGGGAGGGGTTTTGGGCCAGAAAATAAACAGAAACTCAAGATTATACAGAGTGAACTGAGAGGCAAGATCAGAGGGAAAAAACACACTACAGGAAGAAGATGGAGAATCAGCTGCAGGGAGCTCTGGAAAAGTCTTAAAACCATCTAAGGATACAAAGCTCAGACTGTGGGGGACACAAAGTGGGTGAATTGTCTGAATCTTTTCTTCAACAGATTTGATGGGTCATTTACCCCTCCCCCTGTCCAGTCCTCCCTGCTGTGGCAAACACCACTGTCTTCACCCCCTGGGGTTTGTAACACCCCCCGCCATCACGTCCCCACTCACAACGTCCAACAAACAGTCCCCTTCACCAGCCAGTCCTTAACAATACACCAGGTGAGGAGTGAGCTACGGAGCACCTGGAAGACATCCTGCGTGGTGCCTGTGCCAAAGACCCTGCATCCCAACGGTCTCAACAGCTACAGGCCCGTTGCACTGACATCCCACCTGATGAAGACTCTGGTCCTGGTTCATCTCCGTCCCATGGTGAGCCCATCCTTAGACCCACTTTAGTTTGCCATTCAACCTGGCACTGGGGTGGATGGCGCCATCTTATGCCTTCTCCACAAATCTCTCTCCCACCTGGAAAAGGCTGGAAGCACTGTGAGAATCATATTCTATGATTTCTCCAGCCAACGCTTCTGAGGGAAAAGTTGGAGCGGACAGGGGTGGACCTCCACCTCACTGGATGGATATTGAACCAACTGACCTCAGTTTATAAGGACACAGGGCTGTGCGCCCGACACAGATGTCTGCAGCTCAGTGGCCCCAATAGGAACAGTTGGCACCACTCCATACCCTCTATACTGCAGAATTCACCTATCACCTAGGAAACTGCCACCTACAAAAGTTCTCTGATGACTCAGCAGTTGTTGGCCTCATTGCAGATGGGGACGACAGGGAGTACAGAGCACTTAACAAAGACATTGTGGACTGATGCCAGCGGAACCACCTCCAGATCAATGCTGAGAAAACCAAGGAGCTGGTGGTGGATTTGGTGGTGAACATCCTGGGTACGGACATTGATATGGTTAAATCCTATAAGTTCCTGAGTGTTCATTTGAACAATAAATTGGCCTGTGCTGACAACACCACAGCACTTTACATAAAAAGGCCAGAGCAGACTGTATATTCTGAGGAGACACAGGGGTGCAGGGGGCCCTCCTGAGGGCAATCTAGGGCTCTGTGGTAGATAGGAAAAGACTGAACAGGCTGATTCGAAAGGCCAGCTCTGTTCTTGGTTGCCCCCTTGACGCCATGGAGGTAGTGGGAGACAGGAGGATAGTGGCTAAATTGTCCATGATGGACGACTCCTTACACCCCATGCAGGACACTGTCAGACCTGAACAGCTCCTTCAGTGACAGGCTGCTGCACCCGCGCTGCACCATGCCACAGGTCTTTCTGGGCTGCTGCTGTCAGACTCTACAATTAGCACTGCTCCCAGTAGACCACATGGACAAAACGCACACACCAGGACTGATAAAACGTGCAATAAAAAATGTGACTGTACATTTTACTATTTATTCTCTTTAATTATATTTATTATTGTGCGTTAATCTGTGTCTTCTACATTTACTACTATCCCTTGCTGCACCAACAGTGTGAATCACCCCAATGTGGGATTAATAAAGGATTTAGAATCTTGAACCATTTACATATTTACATTTTGATTATTTTAGGTGCATATTTTTCAATATTATTGCAGCAAGCACATATTTGACTCTGAAACAATGTTAAAAACTGAGCTAAATGTGCTTGAAAGTGAAGTCTTTAATACATCTTATACATCTAGAGCACTCAAGAAAGTACAATCATTGATGCCGTTAAAAAATTGTTCTAACCAATACAAATGATTAAGGTATCATTTGTCCTGCCCTAACAAAACTAACAAAAGACAAATCCAGATTTCCAAACAGATACATTAGTTAATTGTAGTTATTTATGAGTTCTCACTAAAATATGATAATTTGTTTTATTGTCACAACAGAACAAAGGAACATCACAATGTATTAAAGTTCTGATAAAGAAAATGTATAAAACTACAAATGATATATGAAACTTAAAATACAAAAACACATTAACAAAAAAAAAAATCATCATCAGTGTTGCCAACAGGGACGTTGTAGAGCGCCCTCTGGTGAACAAACTATGTAACGGCAATAACACATTTTGGTACGTTTGGCTTTTTTTTGCAGGTGTGAAACAAAACTGAACCAAGGGGAAATCACTCAAGTTTACTAACTTATCAAGGGATTTGGACTAGAGCAAACAAACGTGTCAAATGTGAAAAGGCCTTAAGTTGCACTATTTAAATTTGCGGGTTTATCGGAGCAGCATTGGCAATAGTCTCAGAAAAGCTTAATATCAACATTAGGCTACTGATTATCAGTCAAAATCAGCTGTTTGTGGTTTGCATCTCGCTTTCTCACTATCCCTTCATTTTAGTTGGAGACAACCTACTTTTTTCACTTGGTTAAAACGGTGTTCCATTAGTGCAATGAAAGAGCTGCACTTGAGCATGAAACCTTGACAGAACTGTCTTGGGATGATGTAATCTTTTGTTCAGCTCTGGAAATCCTTTTATCACTCGCCCCTCCACAGTTGGGTCAATGCTGCTGGAACCAGGAAGAACACTGCGAATTGGACAGTAAAGCATCCAAACTGCCTGCTAATAAAGAAAATGAATGAAATAGGCTTCAAGTCGTAATTTCCCTTCAGATGATAAGAAATTTACTCTTCCTTTACTGCAAGGTAGGGCGCAAAGCATAGCACAGAGGCAAAGCGAGGCACAGGCATATACATGGCATCATCGCTTCGGGCTACGCCACATCCAGCTGTTAGCCTGTTGGTTGCGTTTTGAAAAGGTCAGCGGCAACTAAGGTCAAAGTTGAAAATATTTTAACTTTGACCGCAGCAATTTTGAGCTTCAACACAAATTATGTAATGTTAAAAAAACTAAAAAAACATCTCTTTTGGATCAGTCACATGGCTTCTTATAAAAGGATTTACAGGAAAGATTGAAGTTCCTAATTCCTAACTACATGTTAAAGCATTTAGCACATAATACAAACTGTGTAGTAGAGCCAGACCGATAAAGGAATTTAAAGGCCGATACGAATATGTGGTTATTTAAAAATCTGATATGCCAATATATCGGCCAATATATATATATTTTTTTAAATCTAGAAACGCGTAACAAAACAGATTCTTAACATTAGTTATTTGTAGTTATTTATGAGTTCTAACTAAAATAATATGATGAATAGAACAGAAGGAACATCAAAATATATTAAAGTTCTGACAAATAAAATGTATAAAAATACAAACTTAAGATATGAAACTTAAAGTCCATTGAACATAAACACATTAATAAAAAATAATCAGTGGTACCAACAGGGACGTTGTAGAGCACCCTCTGGTGGACAAACTATGGAACGCTCAACATGGTTGCCAGTCCGTTTTTATTTTTGAAATATTCATTTATCAGAATCATGTCATTTTAAATTATTCTGATGAATATTTTAAATTTTAATTTTTTTTTTTAAATTGTACATTATAAATGTCGATCCCGATAGATCGGGAAATTCCTAATGTCGGCCGATAATATTGGCCAACCGATAGATCGGTCGGGCTCTAACATATAGCCTATTCAACATATTGTAGATGGTTATTAAACAGCTTCAAGAAGAGCTCAAAAAACCTCTGTGTAAAACTGTTGTGCTTTCACCTTTGAATGTAATTGGCGGTGGCATTCCAAGGTTGCAGTTGTAATTGACGTCCATTGCCACACATCTAGTACTGTTGGTACTAAAAAGAAAAGAGCATATATTTCTTGTATACTAAGTGAAAAAGCAGTACACTATAAAAATAAGTATATAGTATACTGTACACTGTTAGAGGCTATGTAGTATGGAATTGGGACAAAGCTGTAGTATAGCAGAGTGTCTAACTTGAGTGACTTGTTTCAGACCACTTAAAGATCTATGGATAGATCAATTGTTGGGACTTTCCAGGAAACAACTCCTCGCCACCAATTGTTTTTGCTGCAAGGTAAATTAAGTCTTAAGATAACACTCTTCTCAAACTGCTCATTTCCAACATAATTAACATTATTGACCCCTCCAATGCTAATTTGCATTCATCTTTATTTTGAGGATCGCTTGCCTAAAGAAGTCTGCTGTATTGTGTGTATAACTCCTTCTTCCCGACTCAAAGGTGTGATGCGGACAGAAAACTGTGGTTGCCAAAACATGTTGGATGGCAGCTGTCACAAGTCAGCTTGTACGTCAGTGAGCTAGTTCTTCAGAAAGTCTGTTCCTCTGCAGTAGATGGACAT
>JABXJD010000068.1:1425000-1485000 GCA_013375575.1 Percina caprodes
GATCAGTAGGTCCTCACAATTGATATGATCAATATCTAGAACCTGAGAAAAACAAGGTATATATACACACACACACACACACACACACACACACACACACACACACACACACACACACACACACACACACACACACACACACACACACATTTTTGTCCGTCTTTGGCCCGGGAGGACAACACGAGGGTTAACAATAAAGCCAACAACTCCCATGATTCCACGCAACTTGTCATCAAAAAGTCTGTTTTTTGACCCCATAGTGATGATTGACTTTTTTTTTTTTTTAAATCAAGTCTTTCTTGATACAAATGCAGCAAACTGCCTTATTCTTTCTAGAACATGTGGATTTCTAACATTCTAACCACACTGGTGCATCTTTTCATTTGTTTAAAGAAAAGACTTAAGAGAGGATTTGATAAGATGATGGTTCAAAAGCAATTTGACTCAAGGAAACCATGGAGGAGCAGGGCTGAGGTAGAGACACGGAGAGAGAACAGGATACTGTGAGTGTAGCAGAGTGAAAATGGAGGTTATTTGTTAAAGCCCGTCAGTGTGACAGCACATGTTCATTGTCAGTTTTTGCCCGGTTTGTTGCCAACTTCTGGCTTTCTTAATTGTACTCTCTTTGAAACTGTTGCATTGGCATAAAACCCAAACAGGGATGTCAGTCATGGCTTTTGCTCTGTATTATACAGTATGTCTTATGTCATTTCTTTTGTCAGTGCAACTGTATAGATTTCAGAGCACGCAAGACACCATGCCTGATGTTGACTTTTAATTACAAGCTGCTTGTGAAGTATAAATAGATTGTGTATGGTAATATGTGGCTCATTTTGCTTCAGTATTATCACAGATAACACCTTGTATGGTGAGTCATACTCCATGCAGAGCATGTGAAGCTGCCGTAGAGACGGGAGGAAAAAAGAGACAGAAGAAGGGAGGGGGCTTTGGGGAGGAAGAATAAAATGTTATCTCACTGATAGGAGCAGAGATGCCTTGTCTGGAGCAAATTACCAGCTGCTACGAGGGGAAGTAGCCTGTGAAGAAGGGCCATGTGACGTGAAATCACTCCAGTGGTTTGTGGCCTGCAGGGAGCCGCGTGGGGACAGGAGCAGGGCAGTGAGCGATGAGTGGCAAACAAACAGTTCACTGAGTGACACGCAGTGTACGCAGCATGGACAACCCGGGTTGGAGGTTAAAACAGCAAGAGCAGTGAACTCTCCAGGGTGGCAGAGGAACGAGCAAGACAGAAGAGAGAGGGATTGTGTTTATGTGTGTGTTCCGGAGAGAAGGGAAAACGAGGGGAAGCAGACATAGTAGAAAAAAGTAGTTTTTCCTGCATAGCCAGCCCCAAAAGAAAATCACCAGCAACAAAATGACAAGAATTGAGAATGAAAATAGCCTGTCTACATGTGTTTAAGGACCACAAGTCACCGAAAAAGGCGCCTACACGCAATAAGTTGATAAATTGGTTGCTGGAAAAAAAAGCTTGTGTGGCTAGCGGATTTTAAAATCCACAGCCACAGTGGCTGGGGGCCAAAAGTTAACTTCAGGCACTATCATATTTCATATTAAGTAACAATGCAGTCTGCATGAAGTGCTGCTTGGCTGTGTAGAAAGTTTGTTTAAAGACACTGGGGCACTCAGGCGGGTACAGTTTAAAAAGCCTTTTTATATTTCTTGGCTAAATCATTAAAACTCGTACTGAGGCATCAAGTCTGTATTATCTTTGTGACGCATGAACAAAAAATAAAAGCGACCATGGATTTCTACGCTGATGAAGTGCCAGTTAGCGGTTTGTCGTAGCTCATGCTGAGATGCTTGCTGCTTCTGCTCTGCCTCACACACACTTTAGCTCTGGAGAAGCCAACGCATCAGAATGTGGCGACGTGTACAACTGATATCCTCATGACACAACGTGCCAGTTAATGTAAATTTAGCACCGTTGTTATCTTGAACGTCCTTGCTGCCGAGGCGCTGTTGTCTAAACCTCTCCGTGCTGCCTTGAAAGAAGTGTCTCACTTTGAACTCGCCCTGTGGGTGTTCTGTAACAAGGTGTCTGTTTTTATTTTATTACACAATGAAACTCCTATTGTCTAAAATATCTTCACAAATGGCACATTGTGGCTCCAAACAGTTAATTTCTCTTTTTCTCCAGTATTTTTGCCTGGATGTGCGCACACTTGGTCCCCCTTCTGTAGATATGCTAATGGTTAATTTAGGCTCGGGGTTGTGTAGTGTTGCCCCTCACACAATTATTTTTGAATTCCTGAATATTCATCTCTTGAAAGTTGTTCTTGTAAGCGAAGGTCTGTTGGACTCGCGTGTCATGTGACTCTCCCCTTTTCCTTATTGAATGTTTATGGACTTTTATTAAACAGAACAGTGCATAAAGATGCATGATGATATGGTCTCGCTAGGGGTGGGCGATATGGAGAAAATCAAATTTCACAATATTTTTGACCAAATACCTCAATCTCGATACCGCAACAATATAGTAGTGTTGATTATTTGGTGCTTTCACAAATATTTACACAATGAGACTTTGGATAAATAATCATCAGTAATGTGGATATAAATGACTAAGTGGGTAAAGACAAATAATAGAACAGTTCTACAGTCTGGTGAGTTCAGAAAATGACATCACTTTACTGTAATGCAGCCTTTAAAACCAGGAAAAGACACCACTTGTGCCATTTTACAATATGACCATACCAAAAATCTAAGACTATATCTAGTCTTATAGCACAATATCGATATAATATCGATATATTGCCCAGCTCTGTGTCTCGTCCAGTGCTGATTCCCTGGTTTCCTGTTATTATCTACTGTCAGTACCCTCTACTGATTCTGAATGTGAGGCAGCTCCCTGAGCTCAAAGGATTATATATTTATTCTGATTCTAAAGTAATTTGCCTTTGTCATTTCGTTTTTTACGATCAATTATAACAACGGCTTGCACAAGTGTCACGAACGTGGGAAACTTATGAAATGTATGCAGCCACAGACTGAGCTCCACTCCATTAGTCATAATTGTGACTTGATTGCACAAGGACATTCTTGAACATAACCTTGAAGAAGTCTTAGGCTCAATTTCATTAGTGGTTCCTTTTTTAAACCCTGTGGCACTAAACCATTTGAATTATCTACCAGTGGTGCCAAATGCCTTTTGTCCCTGTTTCAGCCAGCAGAGCGGTGCCAGCCATAGTGCGGATGAGGACAACCATGGAAAACCTTGACTGTGTGGTACATATAGACCTATAAATAAATCAAATGGAACATGAATGTCACACACAGAGCAGTACACGCTAAGTCAATCTCATCTCGATAAACTATTTGCATTTTTTCAAAAAAGGACCAAATGAATGCCAAATCTCAAAACAGTGATGCTATTCTTTTCTGCAGAACGGTAACAGGCGATCTTTGATCACATTAGACTAGTCTGACTTTGAGTTATCCATCTCTCACACATACAGTAGGGAGAACAAGTATTTGATACACTGCTGATTTTGCAGGTTTTCCTACTTACAAAGTATGTAGAGGTCTGTAATTTTTATCATGGTACACTTCAACTGTGACAGACGGAATCTAAAACAAACATCCAGAAAATCATATTGTATGATTTTGAAATCATTCATTTGCATTTTATTTTTAGTATTTGATAACCTACCAACCAGTAAGAATTCCGGCTCTCACAGATCTGTTAGAAGCCCTCCTGTTCTCCACTCATTCCCTGTATCAACTGCACCGGTTTGAACTTGTTACCTGTATAAAAGACACCTGTCCACGCACTCAAACAGACTCCAACCTACAGGACAATAGGCAAGCAGTTCGGTAAGAAGGCAACAACTGTTGGCGCAATTATTAGAAAATGGAAGACATTGAAGATGACAGTCAGTCTCCCTCAGTCTGGGACTCCATGCAAGATCTCACCTTGTGGGGCATCAATGATCGTGTGGAAGGTGAGGGATCAGCCCAGAACTACACGGCCGGACCTGGTCAATGACCTGAAGAGAGCTGGGACCACAATCTCAAAGAAAACCATTAGTAACACACTACGCCGTCATGGATTCAAATCCTGCAGCGCACGCAAGGTCCCCCTGCTCAAGCCAAAGCCTGTCCAGGCCCGCCAGTTTGCCAATGACCATCTGGATGATCCAGAGGAGGAATGGGAGATGGTCATGTGGTCTGATGAGACACAAATAGAGCTTTTTGGTCTAAACTCCACTCGCCGTGTTTGGAGGACGAAGAAGGATGAGTACAACCCCAACAACACCATCCCAACCGTGAAGCATGGAGGTGGAAACATCATTCTTTGGGGATGCATTTCTGCAAAGGGGACAGGACGACTGCACCGTATTGAGGGGAGGATGGATGGGGCCATGTATCACGAGATCTTGACCAACAACCTCCTTCCCTCAGTAAGAGCATTGAAGATGGGTTGTGGCTGGGTCTTCCAGCGTGACAATGACCCCAAACACACAGCCAGGGCAACTAAGGAGTGGCTCCGTAAGAAGCATCTCAAGGTCCTGGAGTGGCCAGTCTCCAGACCTGAACTCAATAGAAAATCTTTAGATGGAGCTGAAAGTCTGTATTGCCCAGCGACAGCCCCAAAACCTGAAGGATCTGGAGAAGGTCTGTATGGAGGAGTGGGCCAAAATCCCTGCTGCAGTGTCTGCAAACCTGGTCAAGAACTACAGGAAGCGTATGATCTCTGTCATTGCAAACAAAGGTTTCTGTACCAAATATTAAGTTCTGCTTTTCTGATGTATCAAATACGTATATCATGCAATAAAATGCAAATTAATTACTTAAAAATCATACAATGTGATTTTCTGGATTTTTGTTATAGATTCCGTCTCTCACAGTTGAAGTGTACCTATGATAAAAATTACAGACCTCTACATGCTTTTTAAGTAGGAAACCTGCAAAATCAACAGCGTATCAAAAACTCCCCACCCTATGATCTTACTTCTCCCTCGGATGCCCATATAAGGCGTAATGTGTGACAAACCTACATTCCACTGGCTGGCAAAACATTAACAAGCTCTCTGGCAAAGCATCATGGGAACTCAAGATGGCGGCTAGCATGGAAGCTAGTGGCAGCAATGACCAAAAAACTGATGAATTATGGACATCAAATGGATAAATCTTGGATGTAAGAGTTTGGATTTATTGCTCAACAGCCCCAAAAAAGGGACAAGTTCCAGGCTGGATTGAAAATCACTTGTAGAGGCTAGAAAGACAAGAAAGACACCACCGTGACCGCCGGAGCATCAGCTTTCAGCTGGAAAAAAAATGGTATGTCTCTGTTATCGTATTTAAATGATTAAAATATGAAAAAGAGATTCAGTTTTTTATTGTGTACAATAATCTCGGTCTCAGAGGGTTAATGTTACATTTGTTCCAAAAGAGAGATGATGTAATCTGAGCAAAGATTTTACAGCATAAACCAGTACAGTATTTATTCTATTCTGTTTGACAGAAGTTATGGACGAATGTCCCAAGTGATGTCCAATCTGACATACGGAAGCGATAGACCAGTGAAAGCGATGATGGCTGAACTCAAAAAGACAATGGGCATACTCAGACATCTGGAAGGATCAACAGCTGGAAAAGACAGAACATATCGGTGGATGCAAACCACGACAGACGTCAATCCTCCATAAACAGCACGTCAGACAGATGTAAACACCAGTGAAAAGGTGACACGGTGCAGTCATCAATGAATAAAAGGCAGACAGAAATGAACAGTAATATTTGATGTAAAAGAAGAAAGGAGTATGAACACTATGCTGGCACAAATTAAACTCAATAAACTTCAGCACATTTGACTGATTGCATTCGCTTTTTTATCTAATTTGCTGTTTGGCCAACACACTCGACCCCACCCGACCCATTTGTAATCCATTTGACTAATGGAATAATCTATTTGCCTGAAACAGCGAACATTCATTGTGTAAAATAGCCTATTGACGCCTGTATTTGGAGGTGAAAACAGACTTTTTATTTTGTAATCATTATAGCCTATATTTCCGGCTTTAGGCTATGTGTGGAAAAAAGTCTAACGGAAATCATAATAAATGCATTTTCATCCGTAGACTGGAAACTATAGAAGAATTAGGCAATAAACAAGCTGTGCCTTTGCGCAGTCCTGCATGACATTTAGCTTGTTGTTAATGTCTGTACGACACCTCGAGTCGCAGCAGCAACAGCACTACAACAATCCTACCTTTCTGTCACATTTGCTCCAATTGCTTAGTTTACATCTGGCGTTCTCGTCTTTGAAGCGTTTTGTGTGGAAAGAATGTGCGGTTGTTGTACAAAGCCACTGTTGCAATCAAATTCCGTTTCATAATGCAGTATGGATATGACAGGCAAAGTCAAAATACATGTGAAGGACTCATGGTTCTCGTCTGCTGTCTGGGGCGTTTGGGGGTTTAGAAGCCGAGAGCGTTCAACAGGTGTGATGTGGAGATTGTGCAGAGATGATGTGCAGCTGCTCTGAATGAATTGGACAGCTGCATGCAGCATCCAACTCATCTGAGTGAGGGCAAACTGTCGTAAGTGTGACAAGTCACGTTAGCACGGCCAAATATATTAATCATGCTTTGGCCTTTTCCAACTGCCACTTTGCTCATTTGAAAGCCAAGATGTCTCTCTCTCATGGGTGGGCCAAATTCTCTGGGCAGTTAAAGCAGAGAAAGGGGAGGTAACCTTGCTTCTTATGACCTCATAAGGGGCAAGATTCCAGATCAGCCCATCTGAGCTTTCATTTTCTCAAAGACAGAGCAGGATACCCAGGGCTCGGTTTACACCTTTAGCTATTTTTAGCCACTGGGGGACCATAGGCAAGCAGGGGAAACTCATATTAATATTAAAAAAAAAAAATGTCATGCCATTGGACCTTTCACATAAAAAGCTTGAGATGAAACCATATCGATGTTAAGGCACAGTATACACCCATACACGATACAACTAGCTACACATGAAAACAGCACTTTACAGCCACAATGTATGTCACAATACCTTCATCAGAATATTAAATAGGACTGTATGGTATGAGGAAAAGTTATTTTTGACTTCTTTTTTTTTTGACTGATATTGCAAATGCAATATGATAATTTTTGTATCATTAATGTAATTTTCATTGAAAAATATTAAAACAAATGATTATATTGTGGTTTGAGCGATGATTTAGTCTGTCACTGCAACACCACAATTCAGGCTGACACATATTTTGCCCTGCGATATGGTATGAAAACTGCGGTTTCACTTTTTCAGAAACATTTACGTTATATATATTTAGTTTTAGTTAGGTTAGGTATAATGTCTCAGAACAATGTAACATTAGCAATATAGCTAGCTACATACAAAACATGGTTGGAGAACTGCATAGTAATGGCCATGATGGTTAGTTTTAGCTCTACTCTGCTGTACTCTGGTGTCCGATGTAAAGCGCCATCTTATGTCAAGTCTTGGGTTCAATGTCATGAGAGTTGAAGCAAATTCATGCCGTCTTCTTTTTTTAGAAGTAAAATATTAGCGTTAAAAAAATGAAATTATTTAACGTTACATTCATTTTAGTTTCTTTAACGTGGTTGTTATAAACCATAATATAGTTTCAATTTGGCTTGAGTTTTCCTTTAGCATTAAGGTTTTGGTTTTACAGTTTACTAAAATATTTGTATTTTTTATTTATTTTAGTTTAGGTTTACTGTTGCGAATCCCAACTTGGAGGGTCCAAACGTCTGGCTAAGGAATCACTCTAGCTTCGATTAAGTATACCAAATTGATTTATTAATAAAAACAGAGCAATGCATTCCGTGCAGTTATACGTGCACGGTCCTGATAGAAAACGTGACTAGCTCAGAGGTTTTCCAAATCAAAGGCGCTTAAAACAGGGATGCGCTAGTGTTTTTAAAGGGTTCTCCTTAAGGGAGCCCTGCTGGTTAAAGCGTCACTGGTCAGTTCATACAGTCATGTCAACAATGCTTTCCATTGGCCGGGTGAGCGCGCCAAGTTGTCTCAGCTGACAGGATATGTCTGTCTGTGCGTGTGTGTGTGTGTGTGTGTGTGTGTGTGTGTGTGTGTGTGTTTTGAACACCTGTCTTGTAGGGGGATGTCATATACAACTGCTAATGTAATCAGTGCAATCTCCTGGCCTTTGATCTCCTGTTGGTCTCCTGCCATATGTGGTTTATTGCTCTACACCCGACACAGGAGTGTTGTCCTTATTTACACACCAAAAGGACAAGTTTCACCCAAACCCATCTGTTTACTCAGTATCTTGATTCACTCAGTATCTTGATCAGGGCTTCCCTCCATTTACCTATACATAAGTCCATTCACAGTATCTAAACATGTACACAATACCTGAGTATAATTTCTTAGAATAATCACAATACTTTGAGTATAATTTCCCACAAATCCCTTTTCACACCTACTAGGTGTGAATCCTACTGTAAACAAGGAACTGTGTGTGTGTAAAACCTTTTAGAATTCATTTTAGTACAGAACGTGCAGCAAAGGTTTAACATAGTTTAAAAAACGTATGTCCCCCTTTTCACACCTTTGGTGTGAAAATACTATAAATGTAACTGAAAACAATGTCTTGTCTTATATGAACATAAAATATATAACCAAAAATGTAAACATCAGCTGCAAAAGTTGGAAGAAACAAACATGATTTTACAAACAATTCATTTTCTTTGACTCTGACCTCATCTGACTCCTTTTCTTGTAAACAATGCAATGTTCTTTAACACAACTGTTGCTCCTATGGCTGATATTAGGCTACTCAGTGATTAGTGACTAACTTTTGAAACAAAAACAAATCAGAAGATACTAGAAGTCTTTGACCAGGTTAAAAGCAATGGGAACTTAAATTATTTAACAGGAAGAAACAGATAAACTCCTAACTAAATGTAACTTTCTAATCCAAATCTGCACAATTAACTTTATACTTAATCTCAACTCTGTCTGAAGTCCAGATTTTTTGAAAGTTCCTTGTTCACTTTCGTCTAATCTGGAAACAAAGTCTCTGGAAAAAAATAAAAATCTCAGAAAATCTAATAAATATCTCAGAAAATCTCAGATCAGTTCTGGTTCATTAGGCTGCATGATGTCACCGCAGCTGACCACGGCGCTTTCCATGATGTCACATTTGTGCGCCCACTCGCGGCCGCTGCTGGATATTCAGGTTCTTTACCGGTTGGATGGAAGGGTGACTGAATGCACCCTCCTTTATCAACACCTTCCTTTTCCCTCCTTTTCTGAAACATCGTTTGTTTCAGAAACATCAAGAGGAAAGATGATGACGCTATGCCTAATGTGCCCCTGAGTGGAACGCATCATGGAATCAGGACTCCCCTCACGTCCGACACCTGGTGTGGATGTCATCACGGGTCTAACTGGGAAACATTGGGATGGACCAGCTGGGTGTGCCTCCACTCCAGCACCTGGAGTTGATCTGGTCAGCAGAAATCCGCATCAGGAAGGGGACTCCAGTCTCCTCCTCTTTGCTGACAGTGGCAGGAGCCACCACAGGAAGTCAGCAACAGCGACGCTCCAAGCTCTCTGTCGGCATCTGGTCAGATGTTTGTTGGCCCCCTGCTGGGCTGTTGGTCCCATGCTGTGTGGGGTGTCCTTTACTGCAGGGCTGGTAGCCTAGTCAACAGCACCCAGAATAAAACTTGCCCACCTGGATCTGGATTTCTTGAACAGCTGAAGCCATCAGTCTCTGCTTTCACCTGTGAATAAATGGTTTTGACAGACTTTCTGCTTTTCAGAAGTCATATTAGTGTTTCAATCTGGGAGGAAAGAATTGTGATATGAGTTTGTCTTTGATCTGTCCATTCATTTCTCTTGGAGGGAGAAATGCTTTCCTTGGTCTCTGTGTTTTCCAAAGTCCTTAACACAATGGGCAAAACTTCAGTCCAAAACACAAAAAAAATATGAAATTACCCATCCAAAATCATCAGTCCATTGAAAATATACGTACATATCACCAATACCACATACATATATTCAAAGAATAAAACCACCGCAATTATTCACTATATAAAATTCCCAATATCTCTCAAGGAGGCTGGGCTGCTGATTGATCCTTTCAATTCAAAATTTTGACAAATTTTCCAACAGATTGTTATTTTTGGAGCAAATTAATGTCAATATCAGTCTTGTATCACGTTCTGTGCCACAACACTCTCAGAAGAAGTTTGTTTCAACGTTCTGTGTGGCCAGCACAGAAGTTTAGCAAATTTTCATTCTCACTTTTTTTTTTTTTTAAACATTTTTACAAACTAGGGAGAAAAATAAAAATCAAACCAAAGAGAAACAGCAGAAAAGCTACCGTCTTGACTAAAAACGTGCATCCCCACCCCTACAGAAAATCAAAAGGTTGAGTGAAAGAAAGAATAAACCCAAACAAAAGTCATGAAAAACAAATTTCAGAATGAATATAAATGCAATTAACTCAAATGTGGAAAATCTCTAATTTATCATTTCAAGTCAAAAAACAAACCAACTTTGAGTCAAAATGCCAAATATGCATTTACTAATGTGTCCATTTAAAACCCTTATAAGCTATAATTCCTCTCTGGAACTTTTCTTGTAATGTCAAGTTGCTTAAGGCAGCTCAAACTATTCCCACCACTTTTCAGTTGACTTTACTGGAATGTTTAATTTGACTTGTAATGACCTCTATCAAATCACTCTGACACAATGTTACTCAAAACACCAACCCAAAGGAATAAAAGAGAACGGAAAAAGAAAAACAGATGAATCCAAAATTCAAATGCACTTATCAATTACAAACATTTGAGAACATTACACAATGCTGAATGTCACCATGATTCTTTGATGGGCATTCACTATTAAGACTGTCTGAGTATATATATGGATGATTTAATCTGTCTGCATCGAGGTGTGAAAACCCCCAGTCCCTCCTTGGGAGTCCTTCATTAACACAGGAGACAACAAGGGAGGTTTTGAAAGAGCAAATTAACACTTAATCAGGGAGCAGGAAAAAAGGATTTTAAAGTTAAACCAGACTAATGTAGTCCAATCTTTGTCCCCATAGGACAACACCAAACATGAAATAGAAGATGTAATCAAATGAAACTAATTATTTTAATGTCCAGTGTTTGACAAATTTTCAACTGCTAGCTGCTCATTTATGCATTTTCTGAGGGACTCCAAATCCCTCTTTACATTGTTTCACATCAACCATTCACACTTTTTCAGCAGTTCCTCACAAAACATCAAGCCAGCAATTCTGTGTAGCATTTCAACATGCCACAATCTCATCAGAAATTAAACTCTCACAGTTCAATTTCATCAGAGGTAATCTATTGGGGTGTTTAAAAATAAAAATTTTCTAAAAGAGATGAGGCCCTTTCCTTCTCCACTAATTAATATCAAAATGTGATTGAAAATCTTTTCCCTACCCTTTGCCGCAGAGTAAAACTCAAATTTCTTTGTTTCCAATTTAATTCTCCTCTTTATGAGCCAAGATTCTACTGCTTGAGCATGCACGTTCCCAATTCAACAAATCAAATATCCATACAATGAGTTATTTACAGTCATCATCAGCACAGCTGGAGCCGCCTTCTACCAGCTCCCAGCAACACAGCCAACCTTTGCACCAGGCTACGTTTTATCACAAAACACTCAAATTACACCACTTAAATGTATTTACACGATTAATTATTTACAGTATTCACACTCCTAGTTTTAATTGTTCCTATTTTTTATCAACTAGATCTCACAGTCTGTTAAACTGGCTTTTAAAAAGAAAAGACTTGGTCTCGCATTTGCCCCTCACAGAGACTATCACTCTGTCGCCGTCCCTTATCGGTCTTTTTATCTAAAATTTAACGGGATTCTAAACCTGGCCGTCTATCGGACTTCTAAAGTGCACTTAAATTCCGGAACCCTCTGCAGGGTTTTTTCAATTGACCTTCGCAGGATTTTACATATCACGTAAACAATCAACTACACAAACACACTTGCTTAAGTTCATTCTCAACACTGCTTCAGTTGCGCATTACTTTTACAGACTTACGGCGGTGATGTCTACTGAATCTACACGTCTAAATGTTTTCACATCTACCTAAGCTACGCAGCGTTTTGATAAAACAGGGTTTCTGCTCACCTCTCAATCTTTCGGGCCCATGTGTAGATTCAGCAACTCACCATGATCCAGTCTTTTGAATTTGTCCGTCCTTTTCCTCAGAGATCACGTCTGGGGTCTCCATCTGTTTTTTTTTTTCAGACTAACGTCGTGTTCTGTTGGATCTCTGAGGAAGGAGGCTCGAGGGTCGAATTGAGAATTTAAGAAAAAGGTTTAATGCAACAGAGTGATGAGGATGATGAGACAAAGACATAGGCTACACAATAACAAAGACAACATGAAACATAATTACATTATCATTACATTAACAACATTATTTCTCTTTTCTCTTCTTAAATCTCTTATCTCTCAATCACTCTACATTCGTTAAGACCAGTCTTATGGACTTAGTCTCCTTGATGAACACTGGCTCGTTTTCGCGTCCCGACCGTCCCCTCGCAGTAGTGTAATCAGCTCAACTGGTTGGTTTATTGCATCTTTCGCAAAACGTAACTCCAAAATTATGGAATCATCTTATTTCTACATTCGTTGAGACCAGTCTTATGGACTGGGTCTCCGTATGGTGAACACTGGCCCCTGTTATGCACCGTGAACTTCCCTCGGCAGTAGCTTAATTACTTCTACTGGCAAGTTTATCGAAACACCCGCATAACTCGGCTCCAAAACTTTGGAATCACCTATGATCACTGGCTCACTATCGCGTCTCGTCCTTCCCCCATCAGTAATATCACTTCGGCAAGTTTTACTGACAAGTTTATCGGATCTCAACGCACAGCGTAGCTCCAAACAATTATGGAATCATATTTATCAGCTCATTCACACTTCCCACACTCATTCTTCAACGTCTACATTCGTTGAGACCAGTCTTATGGACTGGGTCTCCGTATGGCGAACACTGGCCCCTGTTATGCGCTGTGAACTTCCCTCTAAAGCAGCTTGATTATTTCTACTGGCAGTTTATCGAAACACCCGCATAACTCGGCTCCAAAACTTTGGAATCACCTATGACCGCTGACTCGCTATCGCGTCTCGTCCTTCCCCATCAGTAATATCACTTGCAAGTTTTACTGACAAGTTTATCGGATCTCAACGCACAGCGTAGCTCCAAACATATGGAATCATATTTACGCATCCCAGATGCTTTTTCTCAGTCACACTCCTCTCTCATTCTTCAACAGAAAAACGGAATGCATTGCTCAATGTCCACAAAACACTTAATAATTTTTAGTCTATATTTTTACATTACATTACGTACTCACCCGGAAGTTCTGATCACTTTAATTTAGTTTATACTATTATACAATATGCTGAGTTTGATGAAACCGGTCCAGCCTACCTTTTTTAGAGAGCTCTCAGTGACCAGACCTCCGAGGTTTGCACAGAATGTCTCCTTTGTCTCGTTCCTTCAGACGTGGACTGTCCGTGAAATCTGGACTTGGAGTTTAACAACTGCTAATCCTGATTCCGTGGGATTCTTAAATTTAACCGCTACTCGAAACCATCCTCTGCTACCATTTTGTTGCGAATCCCAACTTGGAGGGTCCAAACGTCTGGCTAAGGAATCACTCTAGCTTCGATTAAGTATACCAAATTGATTTATTAATAAAAACAGAGCAATGCATTCCGTGCAGTTATACGTGCACGGTCCTGATAGAAAACGTGACTAGCTCAGAGGTTTTCCAAATCAAAGGCGCTTAAAACAGGGATGCGCTAGTGTTTTTAAAGGGTTCTCCTTAAGGGAGCCCTGCTGGTTAAAGCGTCACTGGTCAGTTCATACAGTCATGTCAACAATGCTTTCCATTGGCCGGGTGAGCGCGCCAAGTTGTCTCAGCTGACAGGATATGTCTGTCTGTGCGTGTGTGTGTGTGTGTGTGTGTGTGTGTGTGTGTGTGTGTGTGTGTTTGAACACCTGTCTTGTAGGGGGATGTCATATACAACTGCTAATGTAATCAGTGCAATCTCCTGGCCTTTGATCTCCTGTTGGTCTCCTGCCATATGTGGTTTATTGCTCTACACCCGACACAGGAGTGTTGTCCTTATTTACACACCAAAAGGACAAGTTTCACCCAAACCCATCTGTTTACTCAGTATCTTGATTCACTCAGTATCTTGATCAGGGCTTCCCTCCATTTACCTATACATAAGTCCATTCACAGTATCTAAACATGTACACAATACCTGAGTATAATTTCTTAGAATAATCACAATACTTTGAGTATAATTTCCCACATTACCATATGCTAACGTTTACTTTAATAACCACGCTGCACAGCCGCAGTGCATATTACAGTAACGTTAGCTTCATCAGAATATGAAAAGATTACTGCACAGCCCCAGAACAATTAAATAGCGTTGGCTTACCTTCATGTAGGCTAACGTTAGCTAGTTAGCTAACAGGCTAGGCTCCGCAATCTCAAAACAATTCCAGTGTGTTGGAATTTGGAAGCTTGGAAGAAATCGCATTGAGCATCTCTTCCGGCTCCGGAATCCACTTTCCATTGCTTTTGGTTGTTTATCCGTGAATTTCTGCCACGAGTGCAGTGTCCAAGTCTGATTCTTTAGCATCTTCCTCTAGTTTGTGGCTCTGCAATGTCCGTGTTGTCGTCCACGCTAACGTTAGCGCAGCTAGCTGAACCAGTGCTGTCGCTAGCTAGCTAGCCCTGCAGCTACAGTCTATGCTGCGGCCTCACTGGTGGCATGTTTCGAAAATTATTGTTACCCATTTTGTTCCCTTAGCCAACAGCTCCATTTGTTATTTTGGATTCACTTTAGTTTTAGTCTGTCATGAATGTGTTAAATAACAGTGGTGACACAAATGTCATACCCAATAAGTTTCCGGTTTCCACCCTCACTTGACCTTTCCAAATATCCTTAAACCGTCTCTGACCTTTCCTCTCACTACATTACATCAGGGGCTCATAGGAGAAATATATGAATGTGCAATTGGGGCAATCCTAAATGTTATGAGCTGCATCCAAAAAGACATTATTTTTGATTCCAGTTGCATCCAGGCATCTGCCCCCACCCCCTTGTGCCTCTTTTTAAGTTATCTTTTTATTTAATAATTTCTCTGAACGCAGATGTTTTTTTCAACCACTCTAGAAATGTTAGTATGAGGCAGTATGAGATTGCATCTCCTGAACGTCAACCCCCGACCCCCACTGGCCCAGACTGGAATGGACCTGGTCAAAATTGGTTTAAATGATTATGATGCCCAAATTACAGGCTTTGTCTTCTGCAACCACACTGGAAATGCAAATCAATCTTACAAATGTAGCTCAGCATTAATTCTTTCAGGAAGACCTAACTTTTAATTGAGGCACTATAAATCACTTCAGCTATTATCTGAATAAATTTACATTTTATCATGCTGTGAGATACGTTTCCATATCTGGAAACATGTCTCTCCTGATTGAAATGTGGTTCTGTCACCACCAATATGCCAAGTTTGTTATGGTTATTAGGATTAGTTACCTTGACTTAATTATTCTGATTGTTTAGAAACAGCAGTATTAAAATTAAATAGACACATTTTCCAGGTTTACTGCTGTAATTACTGGGCATGTGTAAAAATACTCACTCAACCCCACTGATTGTGTAGGTAGTGGTACATTGTGCGTGTGCTTATATGTTGGGGGGTGTCCATCCTAAAAACCTATGTTTTCAAATTCATGTTGCAAAAATTATAGGCTAAACACTCCTTTTCATAATGTGCTTTTTTTAAATTTCAACAACAATGAGGTTTTTGTGTCAGGCACTATAGTCAGCGTTAGCTGGCGAACTAAACAGAATTATTGTGCATCACTGTGAAGAAGAAGAAGTCAGTCATGGTAAAAGTAGTAATGATGGTTATATTTCACTTCTCCACAAAGCCTCTTTACTTTGAAGAGACAGGGTGCCATTTATGCTAAGTGTCACTATAAATGGAGCTTGTCACTTAGAATATTATTGCTTTTTAAGTGTTTACTGGGGTTTATTGGCTTAAAAAGACTCTGCATGTCTCACCCAATAGAGGAACAAACCCTTTGCTTTTTAACATGCCAGTTAAAGGGCTTACCTGCTGACATCGTTAAACCAATGTGAATTCAGTCAGTCTCCATTTAATTTCTTTCAAAAAGATATTTTGAAAACACAAGGGGAACTGCAACCTGAAGGCTACATTTTCACCACCGTGCAAATCTATTCCTAAACAGTTTGAAAATAAACTTTGGGGATTCATTTTTCTGCCAGCGAGTGCCTACATTCTCTCAAAATAGCCACAATTTTTCAAAGGGGTTCAACGTTCCATTGATTTTTAAAGTATTTGTGTATGGAAAACACTCAAAATGAGCAAAGAGGAATACCAATTATGAAGGTAAATATGGTGCAAATGTGAGAGAGCGTAGATGCGATCTGAGCGCTTGTAGAATATGATTTGAGAGCTTGTAGAAAAAAATCTGTACTCATATTTTTTTTTTTTCCCACGTCAGTCACTTTTCCAGATCAACCACAACTCAGTGATTGCAACCTCTCAAATCTGTCGCTGCAGCGTGCTCTCTCGCATCACACAGCGGAGAGTCTGCGCTCTCAACTTTTCTTTTGCAACACTTCTTGCGATACATTTGGTGCAAAACTAATTTGTACCGGTGGACTTAGTCTGTGGAGCTCTGAGTCGACAGGACAGGGGGTTGCTATCGCCAGATGAGGGACAACTTTGTCCAGCCCAGTTAGGCATTAGACTATGATTTATATAGGAAAAATAGATGATCCGTTGAAGAAGCAGTGAAAGACCAAAGAGATTTACAAATACAACAGGCAAAGAAGCTTATTTCCTTGTACATGAGTTTGTAAAATTTTGCATTTTTATTTGAAACTATGGAGACACAGATTCAGGGATTTCATATGTGTAGTATTTATTCAACAACTGTCTCAAATTTATCGTTTTATATTACACACAAGGACACAAAACATTAAAAAACGAATAAACTGCAGTCATCTTCCAATCAAAACATTTACAAATAAATCTAAATTAAAAAATATAACTACTAAGTAGGGCTGGGTTATATAGAGAAAATCAAATATCACAATAAATACCTTGATGTTGATATTGTATGGTTGACTATTGGTGCTTTGACAAAATGTTATTTACACAATGAAATTTTTGATAAATATTCTCCAAAATTATTGAATGACTTAGTGGGTAAAGGTAAATAATGCCTAACAGTCTGCTAAGTTCAGTAAATGACATAATTTTACTGTAATGCAGCCTGTAAAACCAGGAAAAGACACCACTTACCATATTACCATATTACGATATATCCAAAATCTAAGATGATATCTAGTCTCATATCGCAATATCGATACATCGATACATTGCCCAGCCCTACTACTAAGCCAATATTTAAAAACCATAATTCTGCATCCAAACATAAACAAAAGCAGCTCCTAATAAGAAAACTTGCCCGATGAACTGAAACTGAACATTTTTGTTTTTTAACGTTTGTCCATCTTGATATATTGATATATCAATATATTGTCATCCTTGTAAACATTAGAGTAAAGCTCCATAAATACAGCACACACAAATATATGCTTGATTTTCATAATCTATATCTGTATATTTCCTATGTTTTCAATAACATAAATGTATAAATCTTCCTCATTTCCCTCTCCCCTTTAGTAAAAAAAACGTGTCCACCTTTCCATGCACGATAAAGTCCGCAGCTAAAAGGTTTTCCCTATAATTATGTCAGTTCATAAAAAGAGAGGCATTTGATAGCAGTCAAATACATTTGTCAAGAGCAAAAACCTCAAAAGTGCTTCGTGACAAGTTGTGTTTTTTTGTTACGAGTTCATTCTAAAGGACACGGTATGTAAGAAGACTCGCTATAATAAGGTCATCAATTCTGAGGGATCATGCTTTGTAGTCAATGAGAGAATAAGAAACACTTACTGCAAGGTTATTGCCTTTAGGATAACAAGAACACAGTTGTTTTTCAAAAACCAAGTCTCATGGGCAAATGCCTAATTAGAGTGAAATAGGGGTTAAGAAAGATTCTGCTGTGCTTTAAAACCAATACAACAGAAGAAAAGTCATTCTCTCCCCCGATGCTATTATTCCACCGTCTGCTGGGAGGCATTCGGTGAAGTAATTAACTTCGCTGACATGTTGTGAATTCTCGCTTCTCAGACTGAATGCTGGATGTGCAGATAGACTGATTGAAAAACTCCCATTTAGGTTTCAATCTTTAAATTATCCACGTCCGACCACATTTCCACAGCTATATTGCTGATAATCGCACTAATTTTACACTTGGCAGGAGATAATGGTCACGGCTTATCCTCAGCAACAAGCACTAATTGCCATCCTTGTTCTTTCTGTCATGCAAAATCAAATACCTGCTGTAGTCTTAAAGGTGGGGAAAAAAATAAACACGAAAATAATTACTGTATGTGTGCAAGGTTAAATGAAACAAACACGTTCGTCACAGCGGAACACAATTTGGAAATGGGCAGTTAGAACATGATCATGTTTGACTTTTATTTCCAGATTCTATGTTGTTGTGGCCGTTCAAGTGAAGAAAAAAGAAAATAATAATTTTCAATTTATTTGGTTGTTTCATTCAACTAAGAGTCCAAAAAGTGGGTCATAAAGTTTTATTAAAAGTCTAAAATTTCTAAATCTAAATGTTAGGCGTGTGCTAAATGTTAAGTATTGTGTCTTAACCAGAGGTGTCAAGTAAACCTTACTTCCGTAGAAATTTTGGGTATCTATACTTTACTGGAGTAATTATTGTACTGTAGACTTTTTACTTCTACTCCTTACATTTGTTACGCAATCATCTGTACTTTCTACTCCTTACATTTTAAAAATAGCCTTGTTACTCCTATTTCAGTTTGGTTTGTTTTCATTCCGGCTTGTCATAGTTAAAAAAATGATCTCCCACTAAATGGCAATTTTTCGTATAGGCAACTAGTCATCCTATCTTCCGCTCCATGAAACACAAGTTAATGCTCAGTAGTACACATATATGGTTCTTTAATGTATTTGCATCATCCTAAAATGCGTTCATTTTCAATGGGCATAAATGCAGCTGAAACAGGTGCATCCGAAATTTTTCAACATTAACATTTTAATATAACATTATAGTCATTATGGCCTTGGCCTATGGGGAGGGGGGAAGTGCGCTATAGGCCTCTCTGTCGTGGTCCTCAATGGCATTTTTTCCCCCTTACATTACTTTACACTTTAAGTAGTTTTGAAACCAGTAATTTTACATTCTTACTTGAGGTAAAAAGCTTGAGTTGCTACTTCAACTTCTACAGAAGTCTTTTTAGACCCATTGCAGCCAATCCGGTGTCATTGCCACGAGTCTCTTTTGGATTGTACCACAGACATAAAATGGATTTTATTTTTCAATTTTGGGAAAGTGCAAATTTATCGATACTGGGCTTGAAAAAAACTGATATTAGGGCTTTTAAAGCCAGTTAAGTCTACGTCCACGACATTCTACTTCCGGGATTGCTGCGTTGCCAGAAATTCCGCCGGATTTCACTCTTTTAGGTCAGATATCCGTTTCCTTCCGCTTTCTCTGTGTTGGCATGTTACCGTAACCTCCGGTGGATTTCTGAGGACTATGGTTACCTGCTCCTCAGATCTCTGCAGGGTAAATCCAGACAGCTAGCTAGACTATCTGTCCAATCTGAGTTTTGTGTTGCATGACTAAAACAACTTTTGAACATACATGTTCCCCCAAAACAAGTTCCTGTTTGTGGACTAGCCAGACCCTCCTAACAACGAATCTGAAGCTACGACTTCTTATGCAAAAAAGAAATTAAACTAAAAAGTGAGGAAGACCCATCTGCTGTGAAGGGTCTCCAGCAAACATCAGCCAGTTCTGCTGAGTGTCTCATAAGCGAGCTCCGTGTAAGATCAGAGCCAACACTAAGACCGGAGGTTCTCGGGGTCCTCCATACGGTGACTCGACATCTGACCTTTAATGCAAGTGAGGAAGTCTGGGAATTGTTTTAGAAGATTTTTAGGACTCTGACATCTGACCTTGTTGTTTATTTTTTATGTTGTGACATACAGTAGGCCTACATCTTAAATTGCATTGATAATGGACTTAAAAAGTCTTAAATTGGACTTGGTGAAACCTGCAGACAGCCTGTAATATTTTATGCGGTGAAACCAGTGAATGTTAGACTTTTCCACTTGTTAAATAACTTAACCAACTCACTATTATATTTCTGTCACTGATTAATTTCTGTTGAAAACATTGCTGCTGTGCTGGTTGACAGTGTGGATTTCAGGGTGACACATTTTTGTGTTTTAACTTGAAGACTGCAACAAAGTTGTAAACTCCTCTGACGTGCATGTCACACCAAAGCCTCCACGAAAGACAAAAGTACAGAACTTTTAATTGAGTGCGTGCTTTGGCTTTAAGGTAAAACGACTGAATTAACATGTTCAGTTTCTTGGCAGTAATCGTGCTTTGAGGTGCGCACGAGTGAATGCCCTTCAGAACAAATTTCCTTCTATTCTAGGAGTTTTAGATTTAGAGATGACTTTACTTAAAGGACACTATTATGCTAATTTTCAGGTTCACACTTGGATTTCGGATTTCTAGAACATGTGTACATGCTTTAATGTTTAAAAAAAACAAAAACATTCTTTTTTCCTCATACTGCCTGTCTGAATATACCTGTACTCACCCTCTGTAAGAAACGCTTTGTTCAAGTGCCTGTTTCTTTAAGCCGCCCTCCTGAAAAGCCCAGTGTGCTCTGATTGGTGGGGGATGCCAATGGTTTTGCTACGGTTTCCTGGTTGAATGGTGTGCAACATGCTTTGAGTTATGTTTTCTCTCGTTGGGGGGTCACGGGTGATACCTAATCAGCAGAAACGTGTCTGTTAACGTGTGGTAATAAAAAGGTAGACTGCTTGTGCACACGACAGTGTGTCCAACGCATCCCCATTTCAGTTTAAAAAAAAAAACATGTTGCTATGTTTTGTCGGGGATGGCCGTGGCCCTGTTGCACACCATCGTTCAAACAGGAAACCATAGCAAAACGGACCACACTGTTTTTAGATTGAACGTGCTCTTGAATGTCCTCTCTTGAAATTACTGATGTTGCCATTAACTCTCTAATTAATGGCCTTTCATTGTAAGTTTCCGAGCCATTCAAACTGCCTTCACATGTCACTAGGATTCACAGGAATCCTTTGCTTCCCTCAAGGTGGAGGGGTTGCCTCCCTAGAGGCGACACAAATAGATTTATGGGATGCTTTATTCCAATGGTTATTTGCTTTTAAACGAAAAAATGGCTTTTGGCCTGTAATAAGCGGTGTCTCCTTTCTTTTCTCTTCTGCTGCTTCTTTTGACGGTTGAGTGACAACAACAGTGCCACTATCCTGTGTATATGTATCTATGAGTTTATTTATATATTATATGAATTCCATTTGATTTATTGTTGTATTTAATCTTAATTTCTACTGTCTGCAAGCTAAATTGCCCGTCTGGCCCATTACATCTTTTCTCTACTCCGTTATGGCTGTATTGAGTTCTAATGCAAACCAAACATTTCCAGCTACTGCTACTTCACATTAAAAGAATTCAATTGGAAACACGGAGTGGCTTTTTCATTGTGAAGCAGTCACAGGTGACACAATGTATTTGCGTTTGTGTGTAAAAATGCATCTACAAAACAAGGCAACTCTTCTGTTGTATTTCTGACAAAGCAGCTGCCCATGGAGTGTTAAAAGTACTGTAGTATTAAACTGCACCTGCTGTTACCACAGTAATCTTATGGATCACAGCTTTAAAAGTCATATATACCTTTCAAGCATACTGAACTCTTAATGAAACTCCATGCAGTAAGTGGTACGTGAAGTTAAACATGTAACTAATTCTCACTTCAAACCATCAGGCCAATGAAGACAACACAGATAACAAACCATACATAGCGTTGTGCCCCCAGATTTATGCACTCTCTCTCTCTATATAAAGCAGATATGAAGCTGTTACTTTTTTGTATAGAAAGCTTAAAAAAGGAAACACAGGATGAAATAAAATGTATTCACTGAAAAATATCACTTCAAAAGCAATCAGTCACTGACAGCAACAGATTGAGCAGAGAAGAAAGCCTGAATGTCAGCGAATACGCAGCTGATAAATTCACACAATGTATACATACATTTAAAAATGTCTGAATGCCACAAGTATTTGCCTTTGAAATGAGCCGTTGAAGTGGTATCCATCCCAGGGCCACAGTTCTTATAGCAATATCACAAGAAATATGTTTGTCCCACCCCTTCGCTGATGTCAAAGGGACATAAAAGTTGAATGGAATGGCAGGGGATTAAAAAAAGATGACATGTTACATTAGTGCCGATCATTTTCCTCGAGGGCTTGTCTGGTGCTGCAGTACTGATACCATTAGTTTAATTGGAAGCTGGTTAAGACGTAAGACAAGTATTTTATCAGTCAATGAAGTCAGCTGCCCACTCAGTGTCAAAAAAGCAGAATAAAGCTGTAGATCTGCACACCATCGAAGACTGGCTCTCTGGGTTACATGGTGTAAAAGGAGCAGAGTGAGGCGAGGGTAGATGCCATGAAAAACCCTGCAAACTACTCCTGAAATGTAATGTTACACCTATATAACATGACATTTTGGCAAAGAACGTGTTGATTACGGATTTTTGAGCATTCCCATCAATGTACATGAATACATTGATGGGACATTAATGCAAGATGCCATTCATGAAGAGAAGGAGGGGTTGTTTGATCAAATTGAAACTGAAATTGATTGAAACATGCAAGAATTAAATCCCCCTTCCAATACCATAGATAGAGCCTCAATCTCAAAATGAAATGGCACAGTACAACAAAAATATGGTGTTTTTTTTTAAATTAAACCGTGTAAACCTATTCTGGTACAAACTCTAAATACAATTATGAACCTGAAAATTAGCATATTATGAGCACTTTATAGGGAAAATTTCAGTTTTACACACAATATGTGTTGGAGACAAATCACTTATTATTAACATATTATGCCAACTGAATCCATATGTGGAGGCACATGAAAAAGATTTTCTCAATCAGCTTCTCACTGGGAGCAAATGAGTCTAACATATAGATCTCAACAGTCCCGCCTCTCCTCCGAGAGACCTTGGGTTGCAGAAGTAACTTTCCCATTCATTTCTCCCATTGATGTCTGAAAAACCCATACATAAAGAGTTTTAGACTATATCTTAGGCTAACCAGCTACGACGTGACTCATAAGCATACAACACATCATTTTGAGTGAAAAAAACAAACGAAACCAAACAGAAAATCCCAAAAAGTACAAGACAGCTAATTCGGCTAACTGCTAGCTAAGACAGCATGTAATAACTTTAAAAGACCCTCAAAATAAAACCTGAAAATAACTGTTAAAATATATAACAGCTGTTATATAACTGCTTATATAACTGCTTTTCCCTGTGTTAAGTTTAAGTAAATGTTATTTTAGACTGAATCAAGCTGTCAGCTAGCGGTTAGCTGAATTAGCTGTTAGCTAAACTAATGTAAAATTCCCGCTAGATGCTAACAGCAGAAATGTGAGAACAGATGGTGATTCGTGCATTGTCGTAAATCCTCGTAAAACAGGATTCCCATCTTGCGCATGCGCACAGATTGTGTACCAACAGCTTCCCCTCCCCACCAGCATGAGTTCTACCAATCAGAGGCATCACTGTGGGATTATGGGATTGTTCAGGATTGTGGGTAATGAAGTACATCGCAAATAAAAGACATTAACTCAAAAACAAGGTTGGTGCCCCATGAACTTTTGGCATCTATACGAGCATGTATTGCTCAGTCATGTCGTAGCTGGTTTTTAGTCTACCATCAACGGTTACGATTTTTTGGCTCATACTCCAGTTGAGAAATTGCATTGTATTTTTACTTTACCCACGGAACCCACTGTGGGGGGGACTGTTGATTCTAAGCTCTTCTGGTTGGTTTTTAAATGGGCGAGGCTCAGTTGGAAACATGTGATGTCACATTATTGCATGCACCAACCAGGATTAAGTGACATTTTGCATCACAAGGTGATCACAGTTGGTGTGTTGTTTAGTCATTGTCCGCCTGAAACCCCTTCAACACATGCACCGTGAACCTGAAATTATCCAGAAATCCCACAGAGGAGCAATTTCCATGTAACGTCTGATTGAACCCATGTGTGATGAATAGAGCAGCTCATTGTCCAGAGAATTTACAGCGAGCAAGTTGATAACATTTCTACAGTATAAAGGAACTGGAGCAAAAAAACGGAAGAAAACAGAAGAAGGCTGTCTGGAGAGCCAACGAGATTTGGTAACTTTTGTCTGTTGAAGGCGGCTGATGCCGAAATAGTCAGAAAAATTCAAGGCAAGAAACTCTGTTGTTTCTGCCCCAAATTACGAACCAGCTATGTTACCACGATGTGATCCGCTTTACGGCCTGCCGCCTGCATGCTCTACACGGTATTTCACAGTATTTCCAGTTAATGAGAACGCGTCTGACACGGACAATCTCCTGTTGTGTGTTACATGTGAGAAAGTGCATCTCTGGACAATGTCTGCACCTGATTCCTGACGCTGTCTGGAGTTCACCTGAGAAAATGGCTTTGGGGCATTTCTTTTTTTAAGTCATGAATATTTAAAGTTATTAAGAAATACTTTAGAGTTGAAGTTTTCAGGGGCGTGAAAACATCTTGGAGTTAATTGGTTTCAAATCTTCAAAAATGTGTGGAAATATTATTTAAAAATAAACAGGCAGATCAAACTTTTCGCAGTTTTGTTTCCCCCCCCAATCCCTTTGGACTCTGGCTCACGATCAATAGTTTTTTTTTTTTTGCAATTTTCTTCACTTCAGCTAAAGTTTTAACAGTTTAAACTGGTCTGCTTCAGTTTTAATATTTCCTATTTTATATGCATCTTGTAACTGTTGTAATTCTGTATTTTACTCTCACTTAAAGCAATTCTGATTCTGATTAAAACAAATCAGGGTATTTTTCCTGGTAGAAATTAGTGAAGTGGTATTTAAAAAAGACACTAAATGTGTAATTTTCAACAAAACTGTGTTACTGTAATCTCAGTTGATTTAAATACAGAGAGCCCAGTCATAACGTTGACATTCCCTCACATAAAGACTTGAGTTACTCACTAATTATGGCTAGTTTAAAACTTGCCAAGGAAACATGAGCGCCATAATACACTTTTTTAATTTGATATATGACATTTATTTTCAAAAGACCTTGATTGGTTTCTAGCTTCAGGAGTCACTTCCTGGCATTTGCAAATAATTCATTCACCGTTTAATGGCCATAATAAAAGAGCGCTTGCTTTAAAGCTAATCCCCCTAAGTACACATAACAACTGAGAAAGGTAGCAGTATAACAATCAGGTTTATGAGCCCTCACTGTTGTCCACAGGTCTATGAGAACAGGTTTCTTTTGTCATGTTTCTCCACATATATCAAGTGGTGTGTTATGTACACTTTCTGCGAGAACATTTTACGATCAAATCCTTCAGTTCACTCAACCTAGAGCATCCAGTAGTTCCCTGTATGAATCCACTATTCAGGTTTTAGCCCTGAATGTATAACAAATTAAAATAAAAAAAAATAAAAAAATAAAATAAAAATCACATAATTTTCCTTGTTTGATGTATTGGAAGTACAATATTTAGATTCCATTTTAAAAACGTAGGCAAAAAAGTAGTGCTGACTACAAATCCCCAGAGCAGCACATGGGGTTTGATCATTTACAGACTTGAGGTACAATATGTGTACACCAGAAAATGAAAATGTTCTACAGACGTGAAACATTGATTTTCAGTAAATGTAGCCTCTATGAGTGAATTTCAATTATAGGATGGATACCCCACAATGCTCTGGTACCGCTGTGGAGCTCCGAGTTAATTATTTGGTTGACTAATGTGAAGGCCCTGAGCTACAAAACCCAATTTTCCCTTTTCCTCCATTGTTCATGAATAAAAGCGAGCATGAGGCATAAGCATGTTTCTCAGCAGGATTAGGGGCAGTGGTGGCAGGTTTGTGGCAGGAAAGTCACTGGTTTATCCCCCAGGAAGAATCTTAATCTACATTGGGAAGCGGGGCTTGGCGAGATCAATGGTTTCAGTGTGTCCAATTTTCCAATATCAAAATACAGTTAGGCTCAGAAATACAGTGACAGTGACACAATTTTCATAATATTGGCCCTGTGCGCTAATACAATGGATTTGATGTGAAATCATTGAGATGAAATTGTAGTGCAGACTTTCAGCTTTAATTTGAGGGTATTTACATCACAATTGGAGGAAGGGTTTAGAAATTACACACACTCATTCCACTTAAGCAAGTGGAAGGCATGCTCAATCGGATTGAGAGCAGGTGATTGACTCGGCCATTGTAGAATATTCCACTTCTTTGCCTTAAAAAACTCCAGGCTCACTTTTGCAGTATGTTTTGGGTCATCTGTACTGTCCATCTGTACTGTGAAGAGCCGTTCAATCAACTTTATTGAATTTGGCTGAATATGAACAGACAATGTTCCTATAGACTTCAGAATCCATGCGGCTGCTTCCATGTTGTCATATCATCAATAAACACTAGTGACCCAGTGCCACTGTAAGCCATGCATGTCTATGCCATTACACTGCCTCCACCATGTTTATAGATGATGTGGTGTGCTTTGGCTCAAGAGCCATCCCAAGCCTTCTCCACACTTTTCTCTTCCCATCATTCTGGTACAAGTTGATCTTAGTTTCATCAGTCCAAAGAATGCCAATCCAGAACTGGGCTGGCTTTTATAGATGTCTTCTGGCAAACTCTAATCTGGTTTTTCTGTTCTTGAGGCTTACAAATGATATAATCGACAGATTTATAAAACTGGGTTTCTCTACAAAGAAATCGCTTTAAATCTGAAGTTTACCGAAGATATGTTCTTAAGATTCCTGGAACTATCAGACACATTGACTAAAGAAATGCTAAGTCAACTAAGACCAAATGTCTGATTATTTGACTAATCGAGGGGGCAGCCCTATTGACAGCATTACTATGCTGTAAGTGTTGCCCAGCCCTACGGGGTGGTGCTCTGTCCCTGATGTTGAAGTGCCCTCAAACAAGGCATTAAACCACTTAACTGGCGCCCCTTTTCAGCAACACTGTTTGCTCCCAAGTGTCAATGTTAACAACTGTGTGAGTACAAAGCAGGTGTCGCTAGGAGGGAAAAGCAGTGCTCTTTCAGTAAGGTGACCCTTGGTAAATCAAAGTCAAAATAAAAATAAAAAGCTAATTTTCCTTCATGTCAGTACAAAATAAACAAGGACAAATGCGACATGTTGACTTGACCCTCTTCAATAACCATACATAATTAAGGGTCTTGCTTGGCTGAACAAGGAGACGGCGTGGAGATGAAACTAAGGCTCTCATCCACATGGAGTAGATTTTTAGATTCCAGAAAGTCACAGTGGACAAAAAAGGACAAAAAAGGCTGATAACAATCTCTGTTGGTAAAAGAACAGTAACAGTAGCGCAGAATAATAATTTTATGTTCTATCTATCTTCCTTATTTATGTATTGGCATTTCATAAACAGCGCATGTTAAACTCAAAGATGATTGATGATATCTTAACAAGTTAATCATCCCTGGCCTAAACCAGTCACTTGATGATGACTGAGATCGTTTTGTCCCTTGTGTGGCTAAGTCATCCCTGGATGATGAATGTATATTAAACCACACACACACAACGTGGGGAATCCATCAGCGCAGTGGGAGGCTTTGATATTGGCAGACTGTGGCAAAAGAAAGTGCCAAGAGCAAAAAGCAAAACAACCTTTTAAAGCCCTGCACATGGGTAAATGTCATTTTGTGTCTTCATTACTTTAACTCAGTGGTTCCCATTTCCAAAGTACGGTGCTCAAGGGGATTCCAGGGGGTCCCACTCAAAAAGGGGAAACATTTATTTTCACTATAATTCCAATATTTCAATTGGGGTGGGTGGGGGCTTATCTGCGTCACAGAGCTCACAAAGTGGAAGTGAAGCAGACGGAGTGAAGCTCAGACTAACGGGACACTTAGACCAAACACCGTGATATGGCAATTTTCCACATGGTGGAGCGGCGCGGAGTGGGGTGGGGGCGTGGGGGGTCAATGAAACAGCTTATTTATATGACGTCCTGTTGTGTTCTTAAACAGCCCAACGCAGCACATTTAGACTTTATTTCACAACTAATGTTTTCCGTTACATTGTTTAAAAGTCAAAGACGATGGCAATGATAAAGTTAGTGGTGTTTACTGTTACTGTACGGGACTCTCACACCGCCAACCAAACTGTTGTTAAAACCTTGACAGATGGAGAGTGAGAAAGTTCCAAGGGTTGGTGATGCCTTGACATTACGTAACACAATGACAGGATGAATGACTATTTCGCTCTTCGGTTTCAGACACTTTCTGTAATAAACATCTAAAAAGTAAGAATCCTATCAGACAGGAGACAAAATTGTATCATAATGGGGGGCTATGTTCTTTTGTATGTCAGTATAGGGGTCCTTGATGTGAAAATGTTTGGGAACAACTGCTTTAACTGATCTCTGTACTGTTAAAAACAACCCCCCCCCTTCAAAAGCTATTCTGTACTTTGTCCTTTTTTGTGCTTTGAAAACAGGAATTGATCAGAGAAAAGCTCACTTTCTCCAAAATGACTATTTTTTGTCACCTCGTGATGCAAGTCAATAAGTGACAGGACACAACGGGTGAGATGAGCCAAAGGCTGGCGCTGTCAGAACAGCACGGATTCTGCTTCTGGCTCAGCAGAGCAGCTGCTTTGATGCCCCAGGAGCAACGAGGGCTGAGCACAATGTGTCTGTGCCTTGGTGGAGCACTGCATTCTGGCAAGGCTACGGCATTGAGTAGGCTTCAGTAGATTCAATGAAGGAAGCATGTCTGTGGGAAACAGAAACAATCTGTGAGTTTCCGGATATTTTTAAAGCAGATGTTATTTCAATAAATGTCTGCAGCCTGTTTGCTTTCGTCCCCTCCATCCTCCCACAGACACCAAACCCTCACAGGTTATGGTCTAAATGTGTAATACTGGAGTCTGAGTGCAAATGTAGGTTAGGTTGCAAGTTAATTCAGAGGAGACAAATAGTAAAAACATGTCTGACCTTTCTGTTAATTTGTTCTTGAAACACGGTTACAAATGTCACCTAGATCAGGTTTAAAATGGCTAAGTGTTTCTGTAATGGCTTGTTAAAGGTTGCTGTTAAGCTCGAATTTAAGTCTAACTCTTGTATTAGAAAAAAAATACAAATTAGGGCAAGATAAGCAAACCCAATGGTTTGGCCTTGGACACCCACACATGTTTTCAGTTATTCTGTCTGATTAGACCTCTTCCCAGGCCTCTGTGGATGTGTATAAACTGATTGAGTGACATCTTCCTGAGCCTCCAGTTAGCTCTGTTGCACCTGTTAGGGCAGGACAAATGACAACTGTATCATTCCTATTGGTAGATGAAATCTGTTAACCTGGGCAGAGGTTTAATCAGCTAGAATAACTGAAAACACCGGTGTGGGTGTCCAGGGCCTTTAGCCAGCAGGTAACACTACATATAAACCATTTCAAATTTAACAGATATTAGAGAATATGTATACTCAATTAATCTATATCAGTCATTAAAAAGTGTCCCTTAAATTCCAATTAATATGAGTTATTATATAATATGTAAGCACTGGGTACCAATCAATCATTAGACCCTGGCGTAATTGCCCCAACTCAGAGAAATTTCCTGTATCTGTGTCACGCCTCTTTTAGGAGAATAGCAGCAGGTCCTGAGTGTATTGATTCCTAAGGGAGAATTAATGTGAACATAGATTATGGCCAATACTTTTGCTTAAAGTAAATATTGGACCCATTTTTCACAAGCTACATATCTCCACAACATTCTGACAATACAATGGCATTTTTCAGACGGACACATCAGGAGAAAATTAAATTTGTCCGTGACTTGTTCCTGTCTCAGGAACAAACTCTTGTGAGAACAAAACTAACAAAACAAATTTTCACAGTGCTAAATATGGCTTTTAGCTGTGTAACTAATGTCAGCAGAAAAAGATTATTAATAAATCAGGAAGACTGTACCGTTTCATACCATTGGCACAGCATGTAACGCTCATGCATGTATTTAGGGCTCCTGCACACTGCTTGCATGGTGTGAGCGTTACAGCTGTGTGGCGTGTCTGTTTTTATTTCGGCTCCCATGTTAACAGGTTAGAGCTGGCACACTGCCTGCTTGACACGCACGTCTCAAGCGAAAACGCGTGCATGCTAGAAATAGGACTGACGCCTATTTTTCACACAACATGCAAGCTTGTTGGAACCGTTTCCAGGCAAAATTGAATATGAAATGATGTTTATATGTCATACATTTAATAAATGACATTTTGATTTTTGAAAGTCTCTAGGATTTGATATCAATGCAGATATAAATGTAATTCAAATAAAAATAATAAATAATTATCGATTTTTAAATATTGAATACTGTGAGACGTTGGCTGTTAGTGTACATATGTATTTTTAACATTAAGTATATTACTGCTATTATTTCATTTTATCAATGGGAAACATACATGTGTACAGACAAAGCTAGCAGCAGTAGCAGCGCCACGTCAGACACGTTTTTAGTATGCAAAGACAAAGAAAACGCCACGCAGCCGCCACGCAACTGAAACACCACAAGTTGGCCTTAGACTGTGGTAGTAAGCAACAGTCCCTGACCCAGAGAAAACCCGTGAAGATATGTATACTCCATACAAAAAGGACCTACGCCGGTGGCTCAAACACAGAGCTCTATTTCTGCTAACACAAGATCCTATGTGTAAATGACGCTGAAGAATGGAAGTCATTACTGATTGGCTAGCCTATTAACCTAGCCCATTTAGCGTTAAATGGTAACAGAGTTGTTGACTGAAATTCCCCCTCTAGTTTTTTTTTTCTCTATTTAGTTATACTTTTTTCTTGGAGGGAAGGCATGCTGGTAAGCCCAAAGCAGGCATGACCGAAGGCAGTGCAACCTCTTGAAAAAAAATGCCAGTGACTAATCAGGTAACAAATATTGCTCTTCCATGCCTTTACTCCAAAAGATCTAGTGACCCCCTTCTTATGCCAAATACAATACCCCCATACGCCTGTCCACCAACAAGTCCTCCATCTTTAGAAAGAGGTCATCTTTACTAACTAGGGAGCATGGCATCCCCGCAGCTTAAATGGCAAAGATTTGTTTACTGAGCTGAAGGGACCTTTTGGATAATTAGAGATTAATTCACAACAGTCGCCCAGCTTATCATTTTGTTTCACTTCAACATTGTACTGTACTGATTTATGATTCTAAACAGACAAAGGCCTCTAATTCGGTGGCACTGTTTGAATCAAAACATGAGCATATTGTCAATTAGAGAAGAAAAATTCTCACCGTCATGGTTTCCCGACTGTGAGCAGAAATCAGCAGCATCCCACTCATAATTCTCATCAACTGAAACCTTTCTCCTGAAAAAGGTCACACAACACTTAGTATTTAAAACACCTTTTATGCAGACATGTGTGTTTATGATTGGCAAAGAACTGCCAATAAACTATACACAGAGTGCATATGTTTGCTAATATTTCTTCTAACATCTTACAGAGAGACTTGACTTTATTAAATGTTTGATTGTGTACACACCCGTGATGAAATGTCAACCTACAGTACAAAGACACCAAATACACCTCTAATTCTCAGTATTATGAACATGCTGACGCTTTATGTAATTTATAAATTTTTGTTGATCAGAATATATATATATATATATATATATATATATATATATATATATATATAAATTTGAAAGTTGCCATGGAAATCTGTTAAAATCTACTTTTGCAAACTTTTGAAATCTGAAAACATACTGTATTGTCTTTACTGTCCTCTATAAAGTATAGTAGATATTGTATATTGGGCTCAATTTGACAGCCTTATAATAACCAGACAAGATCCTCTAGCACTACAAAAAGGTTAGCATCCACATTTTCTGCCATAAAAACGTAATTTCCCTTATTCATTATGTGCTTAATACCTTTGGCTTTGTTCCATTTGGGGAGTGTCCTCTGTGCTCCCCTGGCTCTCCTCTACAGTCCCAGGTGAGCTGGTGAGGGTTGGGGAGAGGTGACACAGGGACATGCGTCTGTTAGCGGGCTCCATGCTGCCTCGGCCGCTGCTTGCATAACTGCTGTAGCTGCTCCCGGACTCTGGCACTCCCTCGGAGCCCCCTGCCTCTAATTCTAGTGCCTCTCGGTAATTGTCTTTGCCATTAGGCAAGCATATGGAAGTTTCTTTCATGGCCTCCAGATAAACCTCTGCCTCTTTCACCGCCTCCCGGTAGTCGATTGGCCATTTAGCAGCACTGGGAAAGATGGACGCCTCTCTTTTTGGCTCGTAGTGGCGAGGCACGTCAGCTTTTGGAATGGGCCTGTCTGGGCTGCATTTTAGAGATAAAGCATCCACAGCTGGAGGTGACCGGGAGGCAGCTTTGGAAGGTGAATATGCAGGAGATTTGGAGATGCTCCTGGCCGGAGAGCTCTGGGGTTCCCAGAACATTGTGAGTGGGCGACAGGAAGATGCAACAGAGCAGTTCTCTTGGCTGAGAGAGTCTATCCACGCA
This sequence comes from Percina caprodes, assembly GCA_013375575.1. Lineage (NCBI taxonomy): Eukaryota > Metazoa > Chordata > Actinopteri > Perciformes > Percidae > Percina > Percina caprodes. Next base: position 1,457,836 of record JABXJD010000068.1, read on the forward strand.
TCAGGAACCAGGAAACCCCTCTCTTTCCGTCTCCGGGAGTCAAGGCTCTGGCTTCGCTGCTTAGAGTCCCAGAGTTTAGAGCCGTGGGTCACAGCTCTCCAGGGTTCTGGTCCGGGAGTTTGTGGATAAGCTGGACTGCGGCGGTTAAAGCTTGTGCTCCTAGTCACGTCTTCGTGTCGGCCTCTGCGACTCAGCGAGTGCCCATGTTGAACATGGGAGGCAATTCTGTGGTGCAGCATGGGCTTCGCAGGCTGCATCACACACACCTCCAACTCTGGCTCATCCACACTCATCTCAACACACACAACTTCATCAGCGGGCTCGGGGAACGCTACCTCTGCTTCTAAAGAGTCTGGCTCTGCATCCAGGCGCAGATTAGATCTTTCAGTAAATTTACTGCTATGGAAAGACAACGTTGAAAGGCTGCTATGACTATGATTGTTCTGTCTCCATGCCTCAGAGCATGAATCATTCGTTTGCATTTCTAAAACTGTGGATTGTGGTGAATTATCATAGCCCTCTGGTACTGCCTCTACCGTTTCATGCCTCTGGTGCTTTGAGGAGAGACGTGGGAGAGTTAATCTGCCTGCCTCCTCAGATAGGAGGGGGGGGTGTTTGGTGGAGGATGGAGCAGTGTAATGATTACCAGGCTTAAAACAAGAGGCACTTGCCGGTGAAGACGCTCTGAAACAGGTGCGGCCCGGGTTAGAGTAAGAGGAGAGGCAAGAGAACGAGAATCCCTATGCACATCAGATGAAGAGAAAGGGCTCTGGGACAGACCAAAACACTCTTTCCCTCCCTCGGGGTATCTGTGGGGAAAGGTGCTGCTCTTATATTCCCACTCAAGCTCAATAGCGCCGGCCTCTCTCCTCTCAAAGTTGAAATGCTCCGTCTCCGTTTCTCTCACCGAGCCTCTTTCCAGCGTGTACTTTTGGAGCTCCATCTCCAGCTCCTCCCTCTCCTGAGCCAGCTTCAGACAGCGGCTGAGGTTTCCCCTCTCGCGCTCGTGCTCCATTTGGAGAACCAGAGCGCTGGCGGTCACAGATGGCTGGCCTAGGCCGGATCGGATATGCGGGAGCACTGGAAATTTGGGAGATATTTCTCTTTCTTGTTGAGAAATGGTGGTTAAACTACTGTTGGAGCCCAGGCTGCTGACGTGAGGAGGAGGAGAGCCATCGTAGCTTGCCTTCTGATCCAAGATATAAGGGCGGGGAAGTGGCAGGCTCTGGGCCACGGCACAAATTTGGTTTGTGGGATTACCCTGTGCCGGCTGGCAAGGTGGGAGATCAACAGAAAGCACAAATGCCGGCTGCTTTCTGTCTTCCCTCTCTGAGTGCAGTGACACAGACCTTCGGACCCTAGCTTGGTTGTACCTTCCACTTCTCTTGCTGTGAACACTCAGCGCCTCGTCGTTGTACGGCAGGAGTGCGAAGCGCCCATCCGGGCCTCTAGAGATCAACTCGATTGGAGGAGAAATGGGAGTAGAAGTTGTCCTAGTAAGACGGCCTCTGCTGTAGTTGGACTGGAGTTGCTTCTGCCGATGATGACTGTCAGCGCTAAAGGAGGAGCAGTCTGTCTGCGAGGAGGAGGAGGTGTTGGTGGTGGTGTAGGAGGAAGAGGTGGGATAGAGGAGGTTGGCTGGAAGGAGGCTTCTCTTCAACACACTGTCTGGACTGCCACTGCCTGAAGTCTTCCTGTGAGAGGCAGAAAGAGGGGTAGCAAGGGGTGAAAAAAGGAATTTTTCAGAGAAAACGGAGGTGTAGGATGGAAGGAGTATTAGAGACCGAGGAAATGAGATTGAGTGCGAGTGAAAGAGGGGGCGGGAGTGATGTAGACAGAGAGAGACTAAAACAGCAGCAGTAGCAGCAATACATGAAGATAAGGTAGAAAAAGATCTGAAATAGGAAATAACTTAAGTGCTAGCATTTTCTACATTTTATTTGCGAGGGAAGCAGAGGGAAAGGTCAATGGGAGGCATTATAATGAAATGATAAAGGGGTACTTACATTGATGGGGAGCATTTATAGATGGCAGAGGGGGGCTCTGAAAGGGAGGGAGAGGGGCAAGATGGTATCTGACTCATTAGGATACAACCACACTGACCAAGAAGTAAAAACATAATCAACCCTAATAAGAGCCCATTAAAAGGCCAGAGGCAGCCAGACTTGTCAAAAAAAAAAAAAAGGTTAATTACACTTACATTCATCAGCCACTAATGAGAAATTACCCTAATTAGCAAGTAATGTAAATGACATCAATAACTTTTTACAACTGAATGGACAAGCAGGGGACAAGAGGAGCGCCAAATCCATAGAGTAGGGTATGATTTATATAATGGATTGAAAGTGCCTTCAATATTTTATTGAATAAATGATGATATTCATGATGCAGTTCATCAAAGTGAGTGTCTGCTGAGTCTTTGGAGTGTGGGGGCTTTTTACCATCCTTCCTTCTGCGACGCTGATCCCTCTTGTGGCTGATGACACAGGCGGAACCCAGCAGCAAGACCAGTGCCAAGCACATGAAGCCGACCCCGCCCAGCACGCCGGCCAGTAACGGCTCCGGGACCCGCTCCAGCAGTCGGGATGTGGCGGGGTAGATCTCCATCCCTGTGACATCATTTCATCAGTGATATATATTACTGAATAAACGTAAAAGCAAGCTAAGTGTGACTGTAGTGTCAGCAATGACCATAAAGAAGACTACAAAATTATTTAATTAAAGAACCAGAAAAATAAGCAGTTGCTTGCTGCAGTTAGATAACACTAAGGCAATAAAGCTTCAAAATTATATATATTCTTGATTTTATCACATTACAGCTATACATGTTTCAATAAGAAAATGTGGACAATTTATTTATTTTAGAAATTAAAAACATACACGGATTACAAAAAGATGTTTTAAAATAAAAAAATCATAAATAAACATACATCTTAAGTAATTTTATGAAGTATACATTTTGCATTGATTAAAAATTATTTGAAACATTTCTATTTTAATATATAATTTATAAACTTTAAATTGATTTACGAAATGGATTAAGTGTTTATCTGTACATCATTTGAAATGAAATATAATTTTAAAAAAATTCTTTGAATTTGAAAGAAAAAAAAGAAGGTTTGTTCATCAAGCTCCAGAATCATTTGATCATATGGGTTGACATTCCAAACATGCATATTTCATGCCACTTGCGTCAGTCACAACTAAAATACATACAATACGTTACATCATAAACCCAGAGAAACTCATAACAATAATACAAGATTGCTACGAGGTTTGGTTTTACCAGTTTTAAGTGGCCCTCATCCCCAACCTATGCCCCTGATGATCAATATCGTCTAATCATAACCACGGCTGTTTTGCATTTGCTCAGTCAGATGACAAACTGAGATTATCAGCAGAGCCATGGTAAACAACATACCAGCTATGGCTCTGATTTTTGGGACACTCCATGGGTGGTTTAATATCTCTGTAACCATAACTAATGAAATATTCATGTCCCATTCACGTAAGAATCTGAACAGACCAGTACAAATTCTATCATAAACCCTTTTGAGAAATTAGTAGAGCCATTTCTATCATTTAGGCCTGTAATGGACAACATTGCCGAAGGGACGGGAATGAGTGGGGTGGTGTGGTGGGGGGGTGGGGTTGAGAACACCTACCCATGGTGGAGACATTGACTGATGGACTGGGCTCGCTCAGCAACTCCCCGCGACGAGATAGCAGCCGCAGCTCGTACACACAGTCCTGAAGCACGCGCGCGCACACACACACACACACACGCACACACACACACACGCACACACACACACGCACACACACACACACACACACACACACGCACACACACACAGAGTGTGGAGAAGACAGAGGATGAAACCACACTTTGTCAACACAGGACTGTGCTTGCAATGCTAATGCATTTCATTTGAATTTGTGTAGACCTATATAGGAAAGAAAAAGAAGGATGGCATGTGCAGAGAGAGGAAACGCCAGCACACACAGATTGAAAGACGACAAACCAAAAGTGACGGCTGCCATGCAGCGTACATAATTGATCTACAAATCTACAAAAGTAAAACCACGGAGGTATAACCTAGATTAAAAAAAAAATCTTCAAGGCATTTAACAAGCAGTATTGATGGATTACACTTAGAGGGAGCAGCGTGACTGGCTTGGTACCTTGTGCAGACCGGGAACAACTATCTGGCTACTGTTGGCACTGATGTCCTCGTCCAGATCAAACCACTCTCCTTGCTCGGTGCGGGATTGGAGAACAAAGCCTGTGATGGCAGGCTGCTGAGCTTCAGGAAGGGACCATTGCAGAACGACACCGGCTGAGCCCTGATTAGCCGACAGCGACGCAGGGGGCTTCAGCTTACTTCTCCTCGGCGGAGGATCTGATGCAGAGGAACAAAAGACCTTCAGTTGATCAGTCAGATACGCTCCGGCAGAAACATTTGATTACAGCGGAGGACATTGCTACTGCCACAGATGTTCAACCTTGAGAGGAGTAGGCTTGGGGCTGATGTTAGTTATTTTGAGTCCAAATAAGTTGCAACATTCAGTTTGCTGGCCAGTTTGTTATTTTTGTCAAATTTAAAGGCAAATATGGTGTACAAGGCTTCTTTAAGTTTATTTTGTGTGCATTTTAGGCCTTTATTATGCAGCACGGCTGAAGATGTGAAAGGGAAATGACATGTAGCAAGGGCCGCTGGGTCTTCTGAGCCTTTTGGGGATGCTCCTTTTATGCCCAATCATGAGACTCACCTGTTTCCAATTAACCTGTACACCTGTGGAATGTTGCAAACGGGTGGTTTTTGAACATTCCTCAACTTTCCCAGTCTTTAGGCCCTGTTTACATGTACGTGGATATTTTGAAAAAACAAAAGACATTTCCCTTTCGTTTGTACCCTTTATTTACACGCAAACGGAGAAGTTGCCTCGGAAAACTCTGGCCAGAGTGGAGATTTTTGCATGATTGCGCATGAACTGAGACAAACGGAGGTTTAGGCAGCCAAGGAAGATGTAGATGTAGATGTAGAGAAAAGAGAGGAAGTGATTAAGCTTGTTCGAGATGAGCCAGGTCTGCGTAGAATCGATCACCGGCGATCACCGCCCGTTGCATGCCGATTAGATTTGTGTCTGACTTGATCCCGACTGACGTCATGCAAACGTAGGCAACAATAAACTCACGAGATCAAGGCGCCGCAGTTCTGAGACGCAGGCGGCGCAGTTACTTTTCACCGACTGCAAGACACAGGCAGACCCAGAGCATGCTGGGAAACGCCGGCCTCTTAGCTGATTTAACAGCTAATTAGTTCACAATCGACTTAACATAATGACGTTTTATATAACCTTTTTATTGTTTTTTTAATCTGAGGGATTTTAACTGCTATTTGTCTAATTTAAAGACGTATTCTGTACTGAACACATGTTGTGTGGCTGATAGTGATGTTTAGAAGTCAGATCACTGATCATCTACAGTCTGTTGTTAATTAAAATCAGCAACAGATTGCATGTCATAATTAAAACAACTAGAGACTGTGTACCAGCTGATATGTGGGTCTGATTATATTTTATTAAATCGGAATCGCACTACAGTGTTTTTGTCACTTCCTGTTCAGCCTTAAGCTGCTGAAAACGGCTGGAAACTGTCCAACTTTACCGCTGCTTTTTGTCACCGCCCCCAGCTGCTTCCACCTGCTCTCATCCACTTTACACACGAGGCACAATTCATCTCGAACAAGCCTATTAGTTGCTGTTGTTGCTATTTTTGGGATTCTGATTGGCTAACATGGGCTATAGGTTTGGCATGCTCTTGATAGCATTGATGGCATGTATACATGGGTACGTGTAAACAAACACTTTTCTGAAAACTGACAGCTGTGCGCGATGTTATTGGAAAAAAAGAGAGGTTGAAATGTCCGTTTATGAAAATAGCCGTCCATATGTAAAGGTTGTCTTTAGTTGCCCCTGTCCCAGGTTTTTTGGGAATGTGTTTCAGGCATCAAATTCAAAATGAGTTAATATTGCCACAAAAAAAAGTTTAATCAGTTTAACATTTAATATCTTGCATTTGTAATGTATTCAATTGAATATAGGTTGGAAAGGATTTGCAAATCATTGTATTCTGTTTAAATTTACGTTTTACTATATTTTAGGTCTAACAGTAATATTTCAGATTAATATTGTAAGAACACTGTTTACTCTGATATGTATGGCCACAATAATTGTAGCATGAACATTTGTTACCAGCACAGAAGTTGATTATGCATAACAGTTTAATTGGGAGATTCTGACAACTGGAATTGACATGAACAGCTCGAATTTCTCACCAGAGAAGACCAAATGCTCTGTTCCCAACACAAGCCTTTGGGAAAGCCTTTTTTTATTTTTATTTTTTTACTCGTATCCAACAGTTTGTTGCATCTTCAAAGGTATTTTTGTGATTTCTCAGATGTCTCTAGGAGATCTACTCTCTGCCGGGGAAAAATAAAATGTTTTCAGGAAAAAGAAATCAACATTTAAGTCACAGACTGCGCCATCCGCTGCCCTGGTCTGCCTTAGGCTAGAGCAGCAAATGTCGCAGTCTGTGACTTAAATATCGATTTTTTTATTGGCTCGGAAAACACATTTTCACTGAATATAGTTAAAAGTACAGTGAAGAGAAAAGGTGGCACATTGTGTGGAAACACTGGATAAGAATGTTGATTTAGACCATGGTGAAAATTTTATCAGCCTTGGAAGACTGTAGACCAAAAAACAGATCTGTGATTGTAGGGTGGTGCATAAAGAGTGGTGTTTCCTTCTCAAATAAATGATTTTTAGCTGAGTACAGACACCAGTTTGTAGCTAGCATATCAACCACACAGCCAATATTGATAATCAGGGAGTTCACTTTAATTGGCCCCAGTTGATGTAATCCTCCGCTCGCAGCGTTTGCCATTTCAACCGGCGAAAGTGATAGTCAGAACCGGCTAAAAATGAAAACACATCCAACACTTGATTAAAAATGGGGTTGGCAGTAGCTCAGCTGTAGGGAGGGGCGTTACTGGTTCAAGTCCCCGTACAGACCAAAGTACAGAGTGTGGGCTGGTAGCTGGAGAGGTGTCAGTTCACCTCCTTGGCACTGCTAAGGTGTCCTTGAGCAAGGCACCGAACCCCCAACTGCTCAGACCGCCTGTTCAGCAATTGCAGCCCCCTCAGTCTGACATAATAAAATATCTTTATTGTCACTGTAACAGATACAATGAAATTAAGTCCAGTCCTTGTCAACTGCCAACCATCGATGAGGTAATATTTTCCTAACTAAATAAATACATAAATAAAGAATGCTACTACTGCATACATATGAATGCTAAAAACACATAGGAGACTAGCCTAGAAATCTAGACGTACCCTAGGGCTAGGGTCAGTCTAGCAACTCTCCTTTGGCTTGCAAGCTAGAAAAACTGAATTCTGGTCAGGCCATGTAATGACGGCAGAGTTGTGACGGTTCAGCGTGAATTCTCTGCTACTTAAAACAAAGAAGATGGTGGCAAACAGCGGTCTTTCCAATCGGCTTTGGCCACGACTGTGGAAGAGTTGGAGTTAAGCTGAAGTCATTCTTAAAAGAAAAAGGTGTTCGAAGTTTTGCCGACTGGATATGGCAAAAGTTTAATCTATCAACCAGCCAATCTGGTTGGTTGTAGCGCTATCTTTTTGCGTGCAGAGGGAATGTGAAAGACAACCGTTTATCCTGCCCCTCGGATTGAGCCCTGCCAATGGTGAGTTCCCAGACCCAGCACCTTGATGTGAGTCTGGCTTGTCAGGCTAGTAGGAGACACACCCATACAGGCATCCACGTTTAAAAATTGCACATAGCCCTATTGACATGGATCAGACCAAAATACTTTAGCAGCATTATTCAATGATCATATGGCTGTTGGATAATAGCTGTTTTGTAGTCTGTTTGTTCTTGTTTTCATGGATCTGTGTGTTCTGCCTGACGAAAGTAGTAACATCTCTCCATTTGTGCATGTATAGGACCTGAGTATGTGTGTGTATTCCAGGCCTGTGTGTAGTGCGTTCTAACAACAAAGTGAAAAAAAAATGTGTAATCACTCAATTGTTATCAATCATTAAAAAGTATAAAATAAATAGAGATTTATTAATATTGTATAGTGGTGAGTTTTTTGCAAATCTGCAAGTGGATCCAAAATGGAACCGGGTGATATTGGACCGAAAAATGGTACTGACCCAAGGTCCTCGAGGTGGCGATCTCACTGAAGGGTCCTGTGCCCATTTTATTTTGAGACAGAATGCTGAACTGGTAGTCGGTGGCAGGAGACAGGCCTGTCACCTGCAGTCCGCTGCCCGAGGACGGGGGCACGGGCACAGAGAACCAGTCGTGCTTCCCATCATTATCACTCACTGAATTCTTCTTCACCCTGCAGAGGGAGAGAGGCAGAGAGAAGAGAAGTGAGAACAAAAGAGCAGCAGGGAATTCTGGCAGTCTGGTTTTATGAAACATGACAGAAAAGTAGGTTCCATTAATCATTCATTCTCAGTATCAGCACCAGATTTTGCGTCAAGAGGCAGCGCTGATCTATCCCTGCTATTGCAACTCAAATTACTGTGTGGTGATTATCATGTTCCTACCAGAGCTGACGTTCTACATGTCTATTTTATCAGAATAAATTACTTGACCCAAAGGCTTGATAAAAACTAAAAAAATCTATTCACCTATTCAAAACTGGAGGACATTATATTACTATAACTATTCATGTCAGTCTGAAATCCATGATCCTTACAATTCCATTTGTTGGAAGTCAAACAGTGCTCACATGCATTCATTTTATATCCTGTTTAAGTTCTTACAGTAGAGCGCAGAGTAGCGGAGACTTTAGAGGGTTGTTTATACCGGTTGATCTATTTTTATGTCTTTTTTTATGTAATTTCTATTTATTTCTATGCTGCTGCAATTAACCTAGTTCCCTCTCAGGGATAAGGCGGCTCATTTCATCTTCCCTCCCAGGTTACAATGTGATTAACATGTCATCACTTGGCATTGTCTGACAAAAAAAAAAAAAAAACATTAATTGAAATATAGTTTAGTGAATCCTATTTATTAATTTAGTTTTAAACTTTAAATTAATTTCACAACAACTTGCTTTTCAAGACATACGTATGTATGTTATTGAAAGTTGCAGTACTTTTACTTTTGAAAACTTCCTTGGTAATAAACCCCATTCTGATTCCCAGACATTGCAACTGTAATACAATTTAGAGTGCACTCATTTTAAAAATACAGTTTGGTTCTGGTTCTTTTTTGTCCAAATGGTTGCAGTTTTATAATTCCATTTACCCTGTCCAACTCACTTGTAAAACTTCACAGGCATATAGATGGCACTTTGCTTTCAAACAAATACAGGCTATTCATCTGTAATTTCTAGGCCACTACAAAAGCGCTGATTCACAAGAAATGAATGTATTCTGCTCTCTTTTCTTAGTAACGTCCTGTTGTAGCTAGCATGGCCACTGCATTATAAACCTATGCTCTGGTGCAACGTTTTCATTGTAGCTGCCAAGAGGTGATAACAGATAAATGAATTCCTCATCCTCAAGATCAATAGAGTAATACCAGTGCAATGGATGGCTGCCATGGTTACAGCCCGAGAAGAAAGTGGGAGGCTTTACACCCACCAAACTGAAAATGTCTGTGCTGATCCTCCATCAAAGCCTGGCTCCCAGGAAATGTTGGCCTGCTTCACCCCTGGAGAGACGGACAGAGAGGTAGCCGCATGGGGACTGGTTCCTGTATCGGAGGCAACGGAGAGGAGTTGATGGATATCTGCCAGCACTTCCACTACCTGCATGCCGCTAAAGTTTAGAGGCCATCTCTAGATGTACTGCATTTATCCGATGGAGGCGGAGTGGAGGCACATTCGATGCTGGATATAATGGAGGTTTATACACATAATAGATATGGCATTCTTCAGACAGGAATCCATCTGGTTGCACTCACCCAGGACAAAGACTTGTGTGCTGGCTTTCACCGAGGCCACGCGGTTAGTAGCGCTGCACTCCCATGCCCCCTGGTGGTCCTTAGTGAGAGGCTGCAGGAGCAGAGAACCGTTGGCTTCTATGGAGTAAGACGTGCGACGAGCCAAGTCGATCTACCAAGAACAAAAAGACCATTTTTTTTAGGCTAAGAACCCCTTAACTGAAAGAGAGATGGAACAACTACTACTACTATTACTACTACTACTCCTACTGTACATTTATTGTATACAATTAAGTTGGGCCGGATGGTTGAACATATATATATAAACATATATGTGGAAGTCAATCCTTAAGCTGTATGGCTACCATACCTATAGTAAGCTTATCTTCAATGTGTCAATTAATTTTTTTTTTTTTGTTTTTTAAACACGACAATTCCTCAAATCGAGGTCCGTGGTCTACTTTTTGTCAGTTTAGGGGTCCTTGACGTGAAAAGGTTTGGAACCACTGATTTAGGCTACATGACAGTGCGTGAACGTAACACATAGATTACTTTAGGCTGTAAATATTTACTGTTCCACTGTAGATTTGTGTTTCCTGCTACTAGCGATCTAATTGGAGACGGACTGCCAATCAGAAGCGACCACCTTTAACTCTCCAATATGTTGGTTTTGTGGCACATTGTAACACAGTGGCAGGTTATGCACGATGATTGCGCAGGTGGAGATGTTGAGAGAGAGGGAGACATGACCTGCGCTAGGGCTCGACGATTAATCGGAAATTTATTGACATCAAAATTCTGAAGCTGTTATTGACGTATTTTTCCAAAGACAATAATTTTGATGATTTAGACCTGTAGATAGGCCTACTTTCTCCTTCAAAACATTCTACCGTGTACGTAGTCACGTGACTTCGCCCGGACCAGTCATACGAATGAAAAAAAGCCTTAATGGGGGATAACTTGAACACAGAGTCCGAGTCAACTGAGCAACTTGTGCCCAAAAAAAACAACCTTTCTTATTTATCTTTATCGAGGTAAAATGTGCAATTAATTGTGATTTGGGTTTTAAGTCATATTGTGTAGCCCTAACCTGTGTACTGAGCAAGAGTTTGTGAGAGGGTATATGAGTAAACTGCATGACAGGGGTTAATATTGCACAATAATATGGATAATAGCAAACAAATACAAATTTAATTTTTGACAAATTTAAATTTAAATACACTTATTGAGCACAGAATAGATCTTTGTTTGCACAAACAAAATAATGTTTTGCATGTGTATAATTGCTCTTCAAAATGTAATGTATATGCTTGCAAAATATATTTCTCGAATATACAATTGCTCGCTCAGGAATGAGGTACAAACATAACGTCATATTCTAAGTGCTCACATCTATCAGCTCTTGCATTTTGCACCAAATTTTCTTTCATAGACCTAGAGTCTGTGTTGGGCTACTTCTTGTCCAGTGCTGGGAATATAGACTACGTGACAACGCATGAACCCAACCCATGGGCTACTTCCGCCGCTGAATATTCATTTAAGACAAACTCCGTGCTGGAACTTACATTAATGGCGTTGGGCTCGGATCACTTCGGACATAAAAACAGAAATCAAATCCTGTTGGGTTCAGTTCGAGCACAGTTACTACTACTCTCTCAGACTCAGATTGGGATGGAACAGCAATACGCAGCGGAGCAGGGAGCAATCTATTACACATGGAACAAAACTCTCTGCATCTGTCTGCATATAGTACAGTCCATGTACACCTGATGTAGAAAAGTAATTCAAATTCCTAACACAGTGGATATCTTGATTTACTCATATTTACCGAACATCACAATTTAACTTAAGAAAAGCTGCAATAACAAACAGATCAGATAAGAGTCAACACAAGTGAGGAAATACTATTCATTTTTGCATTAAAAAAATGGTTTTCATTACATTTATCGTTATCAGGGTAAATCTGACAATGTATAAAGACAATGATCTTGTTTTTTTCATTTCATGGCTCTGTACTCCAGTAGATTGGATGTAAAATGAAATAAGTACATTAAAAACTAAATTTGAGTATGTTAATTACACAGTATGCATCACTTCATCCCTTTGTTATACCATCAACTGCATCTGCTTCCATTGTCTGTGTGCCTGGATTTGAAAGCACTTTTTTTTTTATTCAGGAAGTGGGTGTGTCCATGCTAAAATGGGATATGAATCTGCTGATTTCCAGAGCAACTCCTCACTAAATCTGTATGGAGGAATAGCACTGATGCACTGAACTTAATGGGTTGAAAGGTTGCACTTCTGACCACATTTATCGTCTCACTGTGAAATGCTGCACAGCGCAGATAGTGTACAGAGCATGTTCCAACCACTAGACAGCAGCACTTCCAGCCTTGGTGTCCTTAAAATTATAGGGAAATGGCCATTGGAGCAACTTTAGTTTTGCTCTGCCAGACCATCTACACGCTGCGGAGCGGAGGAGGGTCTGGCTACTACATGCATCTGGCGGAATTTCCTTCAGCACAGGAGCAATCCTGGAAGTGGAACATCAAGGAAATAGACTAGAGTGACTTTAACTTCCGCCATGTGCATTTCCAAATGAAATGGAATGTGAGCAGGGTATAATTACAAGAGGGATATAATCAAATCCCAGAGCTGTAGAGGACTATTGGCATCCATCCACACCTCAAACACACTCCATTGGAAATCAACAATTTTGACAACCACCTCCTACATGATGTTGCTGTGCTAGCTACTACAACCCACTACGGTGTATACGGTGTATAGCCTGTTGGTTATATTTCTGTATACGCCCCTAAATGCAGCATAAGTCATCAAAAAATATACTTTAACATTTTACAGGAAGAGAATTTTGCCCATGGGCCCACCACCTGTGGGAGGAACCAAAGGGGTCGGGTGGGGACGTGGAATGTCACCTCTCTGTGGGGGAAGGAGCCGGAACTTGTGCGGGAAGTGGAGCACTACCAGTTAGATCTGGTGGGGCTTACCTCTACGCACAGTCTCGGTTCTGGAACCGTACTCCTGGATAGGGGTTGGACTCTGTCCTACTCCGGAGTTGCCCACGGTGTGAGGCGCTGGGCGGGTGTGGGGATACTCACAAGTCCCCAGCTGAGCGCCGCTGCGTTGGAGTTTACCCCGGTGGACGAGAGGGTCGCCTCTCTACGCCTGCGGGTGATGGGGGGGAAAACTCTGACTGTTGTTTGTGCATATGCACCAAACAAGAGTTTGGAGTATTCGGCCTTCTTGGAGACCTTGACCTTTCAACTCACACCTCCGGCGGAGCTTTTCGGGTATCCCTGTGGAGGCTGGGGGCATTGAACCTGAGTGGACATTCGTTCACAGTTTCCATTTCTGAAGCTGCGGCGGCGAGCTGTGGTCTTAGGGTCTTAGGTGCCTCAAGGGGCGGTAACCCACGAACACCCTGGTGGACCGGTGGTCAGGGAAGCCGTCCAACTGAAGAAGGAGTCTTTCCGGGATATGTTATCCCGGAGGACTCCGGAGGCAGTTGCAAGGTAGCAACGGGCCCGAAGGGCTGCAGCCTCTGCCGTGACAGAGGCAAAGCAGCGGGTGTGGCAGAAGTTCGGAGAAGACATGGAGAAGGACTTTGGTCGGCACCAAGGTGCTTCTGGAAAACCGTTCGCCACCTCAGGAGGGGGAAAGCGAGGAATCATTGAAGCTGTATACAGTAAGGATGGGACGTTGTTTACCTCAACTGGGGAGGTAATAGAACGGTGGAAGGAGCACTTTGAGGAACTCCTAAATCCAGCTGACACGCCCTCTGTGGTAGAGGCAGAGCTGGAGGATGATGGGGGATTGTCGTCAATTTCCCTGGTGGAAGTCGCTGAGGTAGTCAAACAACTCCACAGCAGCAAAGCCCCAGGGATTGATGAGATCCGTCCAGAAATGCTGAAAGCTCTGGGTATGCAGGGGATGTCTTGGTTGACAAGCCTCTTCAACATTGCGTGGAAGTCTGGGACGGTGCCTAAGGAGTGGCAGACCGGGGTGGTGGTTCCCCTCTTCAAAAAGGGGGACCAGAGGGTGTGTGCCAATTACAGTGGTATCACACTTCTCAGCCTCCCTGGTAAAGTCTACTCCAAGGTGCTGGAAAGGAAGGTTCGGCCGATAGACGAACCTCGGATTGAAGAGGAACAATGCGGATTCCGTCCTGGCCGTGGAACAACTGATCAGATCTTCACTCTTGCAAGGTTCTTGGACGGGGCCTGGGAGTATGCCCAACCAGTCTACATGTGTTTTGTGAATCTGGAGAAGGCGTATGACCGGGTCCCCCGGGAGAAATTGTGGGAGGTGAGGGGGTCCCTTCTCAGGGCCATCCAATCTCTGTATGACCAAAGCGAGAGCTGTGTCTGGTTTCTTGGCAGTAAGTTGGACTCGTTCCAGGTGAGGGTTGGCCTCCGCCAGGGCTGCGCTTTGTCACCAATCCTGTTTGTAACATTTATGGACAGGATATCGAGGCGTAGTCGGGGCGGGGAGGGGTTGCAGTTCGGTGGGCTCGGGATCTCATTGCTGCTTTTTGCAGATGTGGTCCTGATGGCGTCATCGGTCTGTGACCTTCAGCACTCACTGGATCGGTTCGCAGCCGAGTGTGAAGCGGCTGGGATGAGGATCAGCACCTCTAAATCTGAGGCCATGGTTCTCAGCAGGAAACCGATGGAGTGCTTTCTTCAGGTAGGGGGTGAGTCCTTACCCCAAGTGAAGGAGTTTAAGTACCTTGGGGTCTTGTTCGCGAGTGAGGGGACTATGGAGCGTGAGATTGGTAGGAGAATCGGAGCAGCCGGTGCGGTATTACATTCCGTTTATCGCACCGTTGTGACGAAAAGAGAGCTGAGCCAGAAGGCAAAGCTTTCGATCTACCGGGCAATTTTTGTTCCTACCCTCACCTATGGTCATGAAGGCTGGGTCATGACCGAAAGAACGAGATCAAGGGTACAAGCGGCCAAAATGGGTTTCCTCAGGAGGGTGGCTGGCGTCTCCCTTAGAGATAGGGTGAGAAGCTCAGTTATCGGAGAGGAGCTCGGAGTAGAGCCGCTGCTCCTTTGCGTCGAAAGGAGCCAGTTGAGGTGGTTTGGGAACCTTGTAAGGAGGCCTCCTGGGCGCGTCTCTAGGGAGGTGTTCCAGGCACGTCCAGCTGGGAGGAGGCCTCGGGGAAGACCCAGGACTAAGTGGAGAGATTATATCTCCAACCTGGCCTGGGAACGCCTCGGGATCCCCCAGTCAGAGCTGGTTGATGTGGCTCGGGAAAGGGAAGTTTGGGATCCCCTGCTGGAGCTGCTGCCCCCGCGACCCGATACCGGATAAGCGGATGAAGATGGATGGATGGAGGAAGAGAATTTTGAGAAATACTCACAATTTCTTTTACATAAAGAATATGTGGTTCATACCAAGAGATAACTGAACAACTACCAAATGAAACTTGTAAAATATATTTTGTTTATTTCCCTGTCTTTTTAGTATGTTTAATGTGTAAACATCTATGAATACCGTAGAAATTATAACCCATTTTACAGATGTTTTCCCCAGAGTTTTGAATAGTGAAACAGGACAACCATAGTACAACAGAGACAAAACATAAGCAAATGTGGCGCACAAATATGCCCAGGCTGCACCCAACATTTTATTTTGTGCTTATATCTTTTTGTACATAATTTAAAAAAAGATGTCCTTGGCTTGTAACAATTTACAGTGCCATGAATACAACAGGACCACTTATACTTTATTATTGAATAGGCTATACTGGGTTGTTTACCTTGCTCCAGGTCACTTTAATTGTGGGGTCCTTGTTTCCTTGACAGGGGATGAGCAAGGTCCTCCCAGCTTCCTGTTTGTACTGTGTCTCCGGAGCGATGCTGAGTGATGGGGGGTCCTGTGAATTTCCAAACCAATATAGCAGAATCAAAGAGATTGCAGCAATGGAAACAATGGATTTTAAGACTGGATTACTGCCGCTTTGGACAAGATTATCTTAATTACAAAAGGATTAGCCGCACAATTAACTCCCCAACAGTGGAGCCACTGCAGTGACAGGAGTTGACTTCTATTAATGCCAGAGGGCTCACACGTCGGAGGAAAAAGGTCAATGAAATGTCGTTTCTGGGAAATTTTTTAATTTGCTGGGACAGATGCAGTTGAGGCTAATTAAAATGCACGCACGGTGGTGTAGATGGACAGTTTAGCAGAACTAGAAGGACAGGTTCACTGGCAGTTTCGCAGCTTCCTGGGCATGATGCAAGAAAAGGTTAAAGGTTGCCTTTATTGTCACTTGCATCTGCATTTAACCCACATTGGAGTCCTATGTATGGCGGACCAACTCCAGTCTTTCTATTAAGTCATGGGGCACTGACAGCTGCACTGACCTAACATACATGTTTTTGGTGGTTGGAGGAAACAGGAGCATCTGGCGGGAAATCCACACAAACACAGGGACAACAAGCATACTTCACACCCGTGTGTTGAACTCAGCAATGCCTACTTGCTGGGAGGGGACAGTGCTAACCACTGACAGACTAATCTTCCTTACATTAATGTGGCTACAAGCAACTTATAGTTTGTGTTGATTCTAGCTGCCCCCTTGGACTAAAGCGGCAGTGTTTTTACCACACCTGTTGTCATAAAGATCTTTTCTAGAGCGCACACGTTTTGGAAGCCATGGAAGCGAGTTAACATGAGGGATGGCAGGATGGATCACAGTGAGGTAATGCATTTAATAATTACATAAAATCTGTGACCTATCAGAATGTGTGACTGTGGAGTCGGTCGGCCAGCCGTAAAACATTTTGTGACTTTGTGGATGAAACATTTAAAAGTATCTCGTAGCTACTTTAAGTATTTTTTTAAATATGTTTATGGTTTTGTGAAAAAGAAAAAAAATATTACAACTACAAACAGATTTGGTCAAAAATGGATCGAAAATTAAATAACAAAAAAGATGTCTTTTCAAAAGGACAAGGAGTGGACATCGACAAGTGCAAGAAAAAGTACACACACAGTGAGACACTACAAAGCATCTGTAGAATGCACTTTAAATAATCTCAGTACGGGGTCCCATATCTTACCAAACACATCTCCTTTATCTTCAGTATAGTATCAGTCTTTCCAAATGTAGTGTGTTAGACATTTCTCCCAGCCACAGGGCATATGTAAGCACAGAGTCCATTTTTCACACACTTAAAATCAATTTTACAGTATGTATTTTTGATAACGTCATGGAATGCACAGTTACTCTCCACTGAGTGAGACAAAGGGCCTACGGTGCACACTAACCTGTAGAATTACGTCCGTTGGCACCGATGAACCCATGCTGCCGTAGCGGTTGTATGGCGTACACGTATAAATTCCTGCCGTGTCGTCATTGACTGTGGTGATCAACAAAGAGCCCTCTGGCGTCAATGTCCATCCTGGATACTGAAAGAAATGCACAAATGCTCACATCACTCTGACAGCTACAATAAAAAGGAACAAGCACACGCCGTCTTTAAATGATACATAGCATTAATGGCACAATTAATTATGTAGTTAGAAAGGTGCCAAGAGCTTAAAGATCTAAAAGGCAGGAAATACAGTATATAACAACTCCAAATCCAGGTACAGTATGAGTTCCTTAAAGAATTATGACATGAACTACTACAACTACCATTTGTAGACATCTGTTCTGTAATCTTTATTGTGACGATTATTGCCACTGTGCATCACACCCCCAACCGGCACCGTCAGACACCGCCTACCAAAAGCCTGGGTCTGTCCAAGGTTTCTTTACAGTAATTGCTTGCTCTTTTTACTAATTACTAGAATTGTTAGGGCTTTGTAATCTATTCGATTTGATTCTATAAATAAAATTGAATTGAAATTGAATAAAGTGGTTAAGCCCCCCACTCCTCTAAATTATTATAATTATTATTATTTAATAATGTTGTCAAAGCTTTTGGAGATGATATCAAAAGTACATGGAAAAGATAAAGTGGGCTTCTGTTGTAATTAAAAAAAACTTTTTGGGGATATTGCCTTAATATCATTTCTTAGGTGAATCACTACAGGCGTAACATAAATGCTCTGAAGAGCTTTCAAAATCACTTTGTGAAGCATGTGCATTAAAAGCATTTACAATCTCGAGTCGTTCTTTTCCCCAGTGAGCCACAGCAGAAGGCATGTTTTGGGCTTTGACTGTGCAAAAGGTTCCAACTCCATTTAATGAAGTCAAAACTGCTATTATCCTCCCGAGAATGAGTCCGTGAGGAAGTATTACCGGGCTTGTGACATCCAGCATGGAATTGGAATAATTGGCAGAATAACAGCCTGACTCCAATGCCTGTGTCTTGCACTACAGGAAGGCCTCACATTTCCTGTGGCGCCTCTCATCCAACAACATGTCCATCGCTCAGGTCAAAGTGTTGAGGGGGTGGGGGGGTTCAACTCAGCATGTGAAGGAGGAGAAAGTGGTTGGATCTTTATTTTTATTTTTTTTTACATGCAAAACATAGCTAATGGTGGGTGTTTATTTTGAAACAAAGGTTCAAAATTCAAATATGGTTTTATATGTATAAGCCGTGATCAACTACTGACAAGTCCCACCCTCTGCCCCTCATCTATAAAAAGGTTCCTATACTCATCCCTTAAATGGGGTGAACAGCAGATTGAAGTGGAAATGGAAAAAAGAGAAAGAAATGAGAGCAAGGGGCAGTAAGGAGTTCCTCGGGGATTGCTTCAAAAGCTTTTAAGATTGCACATCCCATCCCTGTCCTTTAAGATATATGTGGTGGAATGATGATCCAATTGGAAAAGGAATCAGAGGACACAGGAAACGTCCCATTAAAATACCTGGGGAAATATTTCACAACGTCTACCTCGGTCTTCACACCGTAGTAGCAAGAAAATAGTTGCTTTGCTGTTCCGTAGACAAGTTGAGTGGGCTGATTGTTAGAAAAGTTTTTGCATGATGAGCTGCTGACGGCTGGCTCATACAGTAGATGCGTGTAGTCAGCAGCAGTGTCTGACATTTCTCTGCTAAATGAAAATAAATAGATTCAGCCGGCCGGGTCCCTGCGATGTTTGCAGTAACATGAATCAATAAATAGAGTAGTGTTGGCTAGACAAAAAAAACTGAAATCTGAGTTTGAGCACACAGTAAAGGTCAGGCACTGTTGTGGAAACTATGTCTCCGTCATTTTTTATTACCAAGGACAGGTCAAGTGGTTCTCCATCTTTTGTCCAATCCACACGGAGCAGTGGAGGCTGAGCTGCGGCTGGGCAGGCGACCACACCCTCCATACCTGTGGCAAGATATGTTTGCTGGGGCATTGGAAGAGCCTGGGCTGGGTCTGAGCAGAGGAAAGGAATGAGAGTACTACAGTTTAGATACAGATCATGGCTTCATACAATTGGAAGCACTGGTGCAAATAAACTTCACCATGATTCCTAACTTCTGATTCATTTGAAGGACTGATTGCTTTATTGTAATTTACGAGTGACTAATTCATGATAATAGTCCCACCACCAGGATTCAAAACGCATGTTGAGGAACCTGCTGCTGTCACTTCTAAAGGGATTGACGTGTTGTTTAATACACTGATTCCCAAATGAATAACTACATCTCATGTATTCATGTTCACTCATATTCACACACACACACACACATATACATACATGCATGTCAATTAAACCTGAATATAGGCCTACCTGTAATTTATACATAGGTTACATACATAGTTTTTGGCAAGGCCTTTTCTGCTGACTTAAATGGCAAAGCAATGGCAATGTTTACAAAATGATGATTAAAGTGGGCTCACCAACAGTATTTCTTAAAGAAATAAGATAAACGTTGGATTTATGGTTCAGTTTTACACATCAGATGAGAAAGGTCCTCTATGCCAGTTTAGATTCCGTTACCATTACCATGACTACAGCTGAAACCAATGCATTAGAGATGATAGTTAAAGACTGCATTTGGATTTTAAATGCAGTCTTTAGCTATCATCTCCAATGCATTGGTTTCAGCATGGCCTCTCGTTCCCATCTCTTTCTTTAATGTATAACTGTATTAAAAAAGCTCTGACATTGTAGAAATGATTCTCAATCAATCTCAATCCTTTGAGGAAAAGCCCTGTGGAAGGAGGTTAAGACAACTTTTGACTTTCAAATGGTACTCTATGGAACTCTAACGCTTTTACAACTGCAACTCTGTCTTGGTCGCAAGCAACCATAGGATTCCAAGCGGAACACAACATGATGCCGACAGTGTACACACTTTGCTAACAATTTGTTGTTGGTATTGATATTTATCTTGCCTGTGACAAACAGGCCACGTTTTCTACTCCAGGTCACACACTTTGCTGCTTAAAAGCTTGCATTTAGTTTAGTACAAATAATGTTTTTGTATCGTTAGCAACCACCTAGCTAGTTCGGTGACTCTCTGCCAAGCCAGCTGTTAACATCCACGTAGTCAAACAGAGATGTATCATAAAGCAATCTTTAGGAAACCAATCTTTTGGTTTGCTCAGAATTTTAAAAATAGCACGTGTGTGTGGAAACCCAGCGTAAGGGTACTGGTTGGTCTTTGCTTACACTCTGAACTTATTTGTAGTATTGTTTTCGTTGTAATGACAATTAAGTTAACTCAAGTTGAAGAACAACTGGTTTCACATTTTTACTTTGCTGCAGTGATGTAGAAATGTAATTTGTTATTCTAATATGTAATTAGATAATACAGTACCTATATTTAAAAAAAATCCCATTGCTTTGTAGAGTTAATTGTTGAACCATAATGTCTTGTGTGTATTGTATTGTAAGAATATGGTGTCTTGACTACAGACTACACACAGAAACGTACGCATCACTGTGAGGTTGGCAGAGGCGGTGGGCGGGGTCAGTAGGCCGTTGCTCGGCATGCAGGTGTAGTTCCCAGAATCCTCAGGGATGAGACTAGAGATGAGTAGAGTTCCATCTACCATGATCTTCACTCGCGACTTCAGAGACCTGGAGAAAAAGCACATGGGAATTCCCTAATATGTAAAGTGCAAACGAGCTGCTTCAAAATAACAGCGAGAGGTAATTCAGCATTCCTATTCTAGTGGAGTCAAACAGGCTTTCCGTGCATCAACAGCGTAGGAGGTTTTTTTTGTTTTTGTTTTTCCCCAGCGAGTTACTCACTGCTGTATGCAGATAAAGGTTAAGGAATATTCATTCCATTTCAGTTAGAGTATGAAGAGGAGTAGCCACTCATTTTATGCATTCTTACATTTACAGAGAGAGCAGAGAGGAAACATGAGGGCTCTACCAGGCTCTAACACCTTATAACAGATTACATATGCCCACTGATGATGTGTGTTTGTGGGACAACTCACAGTAACACATTCAAGGATAATTACCATTCAGGTCAGATGACTCATGTACTGTAACAGACACAGATATTTCTACACGCTATTTTTTTTCTTTTTCCCTTGATATCAATATCAACCTGTGTTACTGAATAGGGCTGTGTATGGGTATTCCATATTCAAGTACTGGTATTGTAAGTATTGGCCGAAATAACCAAGTACCACGTAGTATCAAAACTTCTCCAGTCAAACAATACATGCATTTGATCCTTTTTGTACCCAGATCTAGAATAAAGGAGTATTTGTATGGTTTTGCTCGCAACCAAAATTCTCTATTGGTCTTGATATCACTTTAAGGTTACTGGAATCATCTTTTTTTTTTTTTTTTTTTTAAAGGTCCCATGACATGGTGGTTTTTGGATGCTTTTATATAGGTCTTAGTGGCCCCCTAATACTGTATCTGAAGTGTCTTTCCCAAAATTCAGCCTCGGTGCAGAATTACAGCCACTAAAACCAGTCCCACAACGGGCTTTCCTTAGGACGTGGCATTTCTGAGTCTATAGCTTTTGAGGAGGAGAGAGGGGGGGCAAGGTGGAGGGCGGGAGTGTGGCCTTGACCAACTGCCACTTTGATCGTTTGAAAGCCATGATGTCTCACTCTCATGGGTGGGCCTAATTCTCTGGGTGGTTAAAGCACAGAAAGGGAAGGTAACTTTGCTCGTTATGACCTCATAAGGGGCAAGATTCCAGACTGGCCCATCTGAGCTTTCATTTTCTTAAAGGCAGAGCAGGATACCCAGGGCTCGGTTTATGCCTATCACCATTTCTAGCCACTGGGGGACCATAGACAGGTTGGGGTAACGCATATTAATGTTAAAAAACCTCAAAGTGAAATTTTCGTGCCATGGGACATTTAAACGATACCCAGCCCTATCACTGAATGCTGCTTTTATTAAAGCTCCACTTAGACACACACATACACTACAGTACTGTATTGTTCAGTCTCTCTTAGCATACTGTCACTTCCCTCAGTAAAACGTTATAGCCAGTTCACTGCAATTTTATAACTGACCTGAACACAGGTTACTGTGGGCTGTAGCCAACACCAAAACAAAGAAACAATACAGTCAACTACTTGATGTTACTAGCTGTTCGCTAGCTCCCCGTACTCCAACACCGAACCCCTTCTCGTCCTGCAAGACATAACATTTCAAAAAAAGGGTCCAGCATAGCAGCTTTTTCTGTCAAATTTCTGTAGATTAACAGCCCCAAACACATGAGCAACAAGAACTTAGTAAATGTCAGCAAGAGTTCCCTTCCCACTATGTGGCAAACAAAAATCAAATGAAAAATTAATTCAGTTTTAAGCATAATAATAATGTTTACCCTCCTCCCGTGACGGCTTAGTTTTCATAATAAACTCTTCATGTGACAGGTAAACAACTTCAAACGAAAATCATAAACCGCCATATAACACCAACCACTTAACAACAACTGCAGGAATGCTGAGAGTAACTGGTGGAAAACTAAGCTGAAAGTCCATTTTGACTTTCTCAAAGGGCACCTCACTATTTAAAAAAAAGAAAAAAAAGACTAAAAAAGCTATTACAAAAGGGCTTATTTCCCAAAATGCATAGCAGATAATCAGAATAATCCTTGTGTGCTCTACTCAGCTGTTAACAGCATTATATATCAGCTCCAAAAAGCCTCTCTGAAACTTTTTTCCTCATCAAAATCAGGTTGAGTATTAACCTGAGTAGAGATGTAATGAAAAATGATATGTGTGGTAGAGAAATGCTCAGGAAGGAAAGTAATGCAAATTAAGCCCTCCACCTGCTCAGCTGACCCTGTCCCAACCACCGTTTTATTCAGAGTGTTCAATTGTGTGCTGCTGGCAATCATGAACCATTCTCCGCTCACTTGGATCATATCCCTGGCACTGAACATTGCTATTGTAAAACCTCTACTACAGAACAGCTCATTTAGTGCTTCCACTTCTTCAGGACAATTTCATTTTTTTCTTTTCTTGTTTTACCATGACTGAAGCTGAAATGTTTCTTTCTTTCTTTCTTTCTTTCTTTCTTTCTTTCCTTTTTTACTTAGGTTTGTATTTTATGTGTCTTTGTTATGGCAGAGACTATCACATTGTCTTCACCAAGTCTGCATTTCATTTATTGTTTGGCCATCGTGGGGGAATAAGAATTCAAAAACAATATTCACTCTCCTTTAATCTCTGGTTTTCTCTCCACTAACGCAACACAAAAAACAGCAAGGCTCAACTTTCTTCACAAGGTTGCAAAGTAGTCGCAACTGAATTGCACAGTAAATGTGCTTCAAAAGATAACAATGATGTCAATGCAGAGGTGGGTGATGATTCTCTGTGGGCTTGTGTAAGCCCTTTCACATTACAAACAGCATTCAGATTCACACAATGTGTTTCGGTGAGAAAACACTATAACTATAAACTGTGTTTGTTTGCAAGTAAACTCAACAGGGCACCACACTTAATAATTCATCAAAAGGACTGTGCTGCTTTTGTGGCCATTTAAACTGCACAAATGATAAATCTATCTCCTAGCACCCCTACAAAGTGTGAGATACACCCCTAATTGCGCTGTCGGACATATAGCGTCTCAGTGCGCCTGTATTTGCATGTCTTTAAATGACGTAACATGCAGACATTTGGCGCAAAGTTGGCCCCTTTGCAAATAAGCCTCATTGCAAAAACAGTACATTTCACAGAGATCAGCAACAATAACCACGTGCAGCTATAGTGAAATTATTAGGAAGGGGAGGGTTCATTACAGATGAACTGGCCCGTCTGAGTACACACTACATCACTGCAGTAAGGTGGCAACTACGACCACCGGAGGTCAGTAAGAACAAGGTGTCATGTAAGTTGGTGGTTAGTTACTCCTTGGCATAACCTGTGGGTGGGCTGATATAACAATCTATACTCTAAGACAATATATGTACATAGGTCGAAATTTTTTTTATATCATAGCCCTTGACGAGCTTCAGCTGCTTGTTAATCAGCAGATCATTCAAATCAGGTGTGTTTGAGTAGGGAGATAACCTAAAAGATGCAGGGCAGTAGTTATCCTGTAAATGTTTAACTTGGACTGTACTGTGGCAACCAAAGCAGAATTCTCCATAGACACTCCAAGGGATGGACGGACGGACGGACACACACACACAGTAGCGCACACGCAGTAGCGCGCGCACGCAGTAGCGCGCGCACGCACACGCACACGCACACGCACCCGCACCCGCACCCGCACCCGCACCCGCACCCTTTGTGAAGAACAAAAACACAGGGAGTGGTGTGTATTTCTCCAGGAAGCCATCTTTGGCATTGCAGTAGCATCGGTAGTCAAGATTTTACATTTCCTAGCTAGGTGTTGCCATTTTATTGCAAGCTAAAAGTTAGTTAAAGTTTAGTTAGTTAGTTTAACTAAAGTTAAAGTTAGTAGTTAAATCATGAATGGAAGGAACATGCGAAGAACAACATGAGTATGAAGAGTTTCATGAAGAAATTCACTGTTGCTGACTATTTCATACCTGTGGTGCGTTCTGAGAGTGTAATGAATTAGTAAGTAAGAACATAGAAAATTTATGGTTTTTGACTTAAATTACTGGTGCTGCCTCTTCTTGCCCTGAAAAAATTATTTGACCGAAAGCTTGTTAAAAGATTCCTGCACAAATTTGACAGTGCGGATGCTTTTTCCTTTGACTCAAATGACTGTACATTGTGTTACTCCAGCTAATGCATAGATTCCAAATTGGCCCTCAGTCACCAAAGTTGTATTCAGAATGAACCTGAAGCAAAGCAGGTATTTTTACATCATCTCCACTTACTCCATAATAGTTTAGAAGCACATCAAATGACATGTAAAAATAATTTGGTGGAGCGGCACATGAGTGCATGTGAGACAAGCATTTAAGAAATGTCTAAGACCTATGATGAGGCGGATTATAGTTTCTATTGATAAGGAAGCAGATTCTTGCATGTGTACACATTAAGTACATCCTAGCCTCTACTGAGCTCATCTGTTGTACAGCCTTGTCAAACAAAATGTGGAGAAAAAATGTTTTATCTTTGTATTCACATTTAATCTCTGTGAATCTGATGAAATCTTACTGAATGCCGTTAGTTTATTTCACATTTCCGTCAGTTTGTGTTGATTTGATTTTGTTTGTCTTGTCTCTGTACCATTTTGTTTTGCAATCTTCTATTAAATCGCAAAGCCAGATTAAAATGGAGATGTAACAGCCACTCCTGTGCTCCACCAACTTTAAAAAAGAAAAAAAGAAACCTTTCTCAGTCATTTTTCGCTCCACCTGCTGAAACGCATTGCATAAAACATCAAAAGGGTGAAAATGGACTGCTCAGATACAAAGAGTAATGATTGCACTCACTCTATGTGATGGACGTTCTCTCCACCTTTCTGCCACACGTAGGTCATGTTGGGGGGGTCAGCCATCGCCTGGCACCGGAGAAGTGCATTCTGGGACTTGTTGAGAGACGTGTTTTCAGGAGGGACGACAATAACAGGCGGACCTAGTGGGAGGCAGGTTACAAAGGACTTGTATCACAAAAATTTACAAAAACAGCTGCAATCTATTGATTCCTTTTATAATCATTTGGTCTCTAAAATGTCAGACATGAAATATGTCTCTAAGAGCCCTTTATCTGAAACACTGTTGCAGTTCAGAAAGCAACTGGAGCAATCACTATTTTACATGCAGAGAAGAAAACCTTATTTTCCATGCAACAGATGGTCACTCACTCAAAAACATTTCACTCAGTCTAATGTCTGACAAACTGCGTCGGTGTGGCAGAAAACACTAAAATTGTGTTTCTTTGTCATTTCTCGTTGGGACTTCAACACCCCTAACCCAATAATAGAGTCCAATATCTTCTACACGTAACTGAATATAAACTCATGTTATACAAACACCAGTTTCAAGAAATCTATATTACCTCTCCCCTATTTACATTAGGTACCTAATATGCAGTTAACAGAAATGGGACTCATGGCCATTTAGCCAGCAAGAAATAAGAAGAAGATCTTGGTAAGAACTGGGGAACGATGTTGAAAGACTCACAATCCATTCTTACAAACAAGACATTAATTCATCCAGCTTAATGTCTAACATCGTACTCATTAAATGGATGGTAAATGGACTGATTGTGATATTATAGTCTCCCGAGCACTCCACTCACATCCACCCATTCACACACATTCATACACGGATAAATGACACATGTCCCATGTATAAATAACCACATGATCTCCGCAGCACCTTAAAAAAAAAAGCTGGACGGATACATTGAGTGACAGTTTAGAGGTTACTTAAGGCTTTTAGGCTGACTTTATCCTGCTCAGCTATTAGTCTCCTGTAATCCATCCATGTGGCAACGCTGCGCACAAACACAGCCAAAGCTCAGATAATGTGACTAAGACTGAACAGTATTAAAAGGCAGTATGTGCTCATGGTGATTATTATTTAAAATGCCACCGCTGCCATTCCAACATGAAGTGAAACCTCAGGGAGACATTACGCCGAGAATGAAATATGTCAGTAGGTGTACAGTAGGTGTAGGAGTACAGGAAGAATTCAGAAATAAATTCCCCAATGTATTATGCAGTGCTGTGTTGGTGTAATCCTATGATACACAGTAGCATATTTACATGTTCCACATGTATTTGTCCTTACATTGGGGTTATATTTGTAAATCTGTATCCTGAAACCTTCTGGGAATCTGTCAATTTCGAAAACATTACAACTCATGTTATATATTTTTGACCTCATACTTCAAGAGATT